>JAXQQM020080127.1:0-169063 GCA_034641835.2 Pinus albicaulis | reverse complement strand
ATTTAGAGACATTTTTCTTTTAATGCACTTTCCTTTAGAGACATTTCTTTCTTCTTTTAGTGCATCCAAATGACTTCTCAACATTATTCTGCTATTTCAAAATACATATTTGTAGCATACTCCAGCTAAGCCCTGTAGTTGACAAGAGTGCATGCCGTATAACCATTTTGTGCATTTCTCATCCATGACAAAGTGGATGTATTGCGATGATGTTAAATGGGGTCAATACTACAGATAGCTTGATGTAGCATGTGTTTCAACTTTACAGTTTTGGAGCACTTCATATAATTAATTAAGAAATTACTCTCGATTCTAATGATTTTTAATATCTTATGTTGGTAAAGTATATCTTAACCTTAAGGTACAATGTTTGAGAAGCACTCGACCACGTTAAAGTTAGATGTTAGGTTAGATTGGGAGTCTTGTTTGAGATGATCCCAACAAATAGAAGTTGGGTAATGGATCCAACTAGCTGCCTATAATGATGTATGAAGAGATTCTATCTATTGAACCCTTAGATTAACATCTCATGTTAAGTAGATATAACCAGATTGGTTCTGATTATGTTGTTAGGCTACCTTATTTTCCTAAAAAAAAATGATTTAATTATGAAAAACAAAATTACATTCACTATGTGTTTTTCTACATTTCAGATATATCCTTAAGCATAGGAAGTGATAAAAGTATGGCTGGGAAGATATCTTGCTTCATAAACAGTGTTCAAAAATGTCAATATGACAACCCTATCACAATCATTCTAACATATCAACGACTTGAAACCAAACATATAGTCCATCCAAAAATCCACATCATAATGTGGTTACATCCAAAAACATCTAACACTCCTATTCTTTATGGCCTTGAGAATCTTCAGTGCCAAACGCTGAGTTTCCTGATTGAGCCAAGTAGGTTGGCCTTCCTAAGAAGGCTTGATTAGGTGGTGGTTGATTGTTGCCATATAATTGAGACCAATTTGTCCCTTCCAACCATGGAGGAATTGAGTACCCGTACCTCACACTTGCGTTAAGTGGAGGTGTGTGCTGAGCATACATTGAATTCAGACCTCCTGTGGTAGGAATAAGGCAAGTGGGTAAACCCCGATTTTGATAGTGAGGCACTTGAATGTTTATGAGGTCTTGGAATAATGTTGTATTATTTGCAATGTTGTCTAATGTGTTGGACATGTTCCTGGATTCATTCTCATCAACTGTGCTTGCATTTATGTCAACCATATGAGTCAACCCTTGTTCCCTTTCAAGCATTTGTTGAGCCTTCCTTGCTTCCTTTTCCTGTCTTGAGATTTGTTTTTGTTGCTCCTTCTCTTGCCTTGCTCTCTCTCTTTCAAGCCTTTCATCTGCTCGACTTTGTGCTGCAATAGCCCTTGCTGCCTTCTTCTCCTTGGCTTGATCTTTTTTTTTTTTTTTTTTTTCTGTTTTAATTCCTGAATTTCCATTTTCTTATTTTCAGACTCAACAAGGAGCTTTATATAGTCTTTAGAGGTGAGTAACTGTGAACTTCGCCCCAAACGAAGACTATTGGCTGTTCCTTGCTTCTTTTTCATTGACACTCTTTCTACCGGTAGCTTTAAGAACCGCCCAAGTAACTTCTCCCTCCCTCCCACCTGCATGTCATTGCTTGGCACTTCAGTATCCGTGGCACTTGATTGAACTATATTGTTTTCTTCATCTGTTGCCTCATTATGTCCTCCATCTTCTTCCACTGATCTATTGTCCACAAAAAAATGAACAATTTCACTATTCAATTCAGCCACTTGTGAAGGCATGTTCATGCTTTGTTCATTGGTTCTTGAGACACTATGGGCGTTCAAATTAATCATGTTTTATGCCAGCCATGATGGTGGGTTTACTTGGCTAGGCAATGACAATTGGTCATTTTCAATTTCATGCCCAATATCAGCAATTTCATTTTCTGCATTAACAATATCAGCATTTTCATTTTGAACTAAATCTGCATTAACAATATCAACAATTTCTGTTTCAACAAAATCTGCATTCTCAACTGCATGTTCAACAGTGTTGCCATCAATTTGTTGACAAGTATACTATGTTTCACATACCTACTCATCATCATCAGCATATAATTGTCCTTGAGAGAGGGAAATTATATTATCAGCTGCAACCACATCATCATGTTCATTTACTTCTTCTTCCACTTCATGTCTTTCTTCCTGACCATCCACATGGAAAGCTTGGCTACAAGCAGTATCATGCATAAGAGCATCATAATTTAGTGGCCATATTCCTGTCCTTCTAAAGCCAGCCTTGATATTTTATGGTGTCAGAGCCCTGTTAAAAGCCTTACTTGCAAGCTCTGCTAACTCGAACCTTTTGACCTCAACCCCTGGATTCTTTTCCATCCATGCAGCACGTTCTGACCTGAAATAGTTCTTGAAAGGGCCAAACACACTAACATCAAGTGGCTGCAATCTGTGAGTGGTATGAGCGGGCAATGTTAAAAGGTCAATGCCCAAATTGTATGCTTCTTCAATTGTTTGTAGAGCCATGTGGCTTCCATGGCCATCTAATATCAACAGGTGTCTGTTATTAGGTGAGACACCACCTGGCACAGATGCAGCAAAGTGGCAAAGCCAATTTAAAAAAAGCTCTTTAGTCATCCATGCATGGGGATGTGTAGCCATGCATGCTCCAGGTTCACAGTTTTGTATATAATTTTTCAATTGATTTTTACCTTTGAAAAGATAAAATCCTGGGATTGAAGCACCAATTGCATTGACACAACATAAAATGGTTATCCATTCCCTGCTCTTAGGCAAAATATTTGGCATGTTTCGGCTGCCTCTTTTGGCAATTACCCTCATGCCACAATTCCTTCCCGCCTGTAAACCTGTTTCATCACAGTTCCATATATGGTCTGCAGCATAAGAATGTTTATCATATGCACTAGAAAGAGTGTCATAGAACTTACATACAACTGTAGGGCGCAAATTTAATGCTCTGTCTCTATCAAGGCCCTCAGTTGTACGCAATACAATGTCTGGATGCCTTTTTTAAACCCAAACCACCATGATTTACCAGGAAACCCATCTTTGAATGGGTTTGGCCTCCCTTGACAGATTTGAGCAACTGTAGATTTGAGTTGTATCAACTCTAGCCCATGTCCCAATTGGGCCATTTCTTTACACCACTCAACCACCTCGGCCTCCTCCTCTTCAATCATAATCGTAACAGGCCCTCTACGTTTGGTGTGAGTCAGCCCATTTATCCAATAATGTATTGATGAAGGGGGAATAGTATGCTTCTTTGCAGATGCCTGAACAGAATATCCATTGAACTCTATGTCATCAATTGCAGCTAACATTTCTTCTTTTGTCCAACCTCTTATGGCGCTGATATTTTTAGTTGAAGTTGCACCTTGGACTGTGGTTGACGGTGGCTCTGTGGTTGATGGTGCCACAACATCTGCTTCAGCCACATGGTCATCGTCAACAACATTTCTTGGAGCATTGGTGACAATGACATCACTTGTTCTTTCTTCATCTGATGAGGTGCATCGCAGTTGGGCACCCCTGGTCACTCTTTTGCCACTTCTTCTTGTGCGAGCGACATAACTCACTCTTGCCATGGATGCAACTACCTGCAGAATTATTGCATGCATTTAGTTAAGAATAATTGAACATAATTCTTTCATACAAGCCAAACATCATCTGGTAACATCATCTCTTCCCATTTATAACAATTTATAACAGTTTACAATTAGTTTGTGTGTTCATGCCCGAGTTTTCTGAATGCCTTTCCTTCTGTTACAATTTTCTTATTTTCTGTCTTGTCATCTTTAATTCCTATGATCAGCTAATGCTCATCTACTCATGCTCAACTATTTTCCACAGGCTTATATGCTCAGCTAGTCATGTTTTGTTTTTTGTTATGTTTTGTTTTTTTGATCATTTAATAGAAACTATGGAACATCAGGACCTAAAGCATCTGAAGTATTATTTTTCCTGGTTTTGTTGTAGAGCCTGCTAGGGGTATTAGGGGAGAATTCCACAGGCAAGATGGGAGCATCCATTTGATGTTTCAAGATCTTACCTCTATTAGCCCAGATTCAATGACAGTTTACCTTTAGTCACAACAGATTCAAATGGTTCTTTAAGGCATCAACCTATTAGGCTCCTACACAGCAGGATTTTCCCCTGCAATTTTAAAACAAACAAAACAAAGGACAGTGAATTTTCAAAAATTACAGTTGAAGTTTCTCATTCTTTTTCTTTTACTTACACCAACCATTAGGGTTTTAGATCTCCCTCACCCAGGTGTCGGATATCCAATATTTTTAATGTGATGACATTTTATTGCAAATGTTATTACGGTGGACCTTGTAAATCATGTGTACCACTTTTGATTTTCCAAGGCTTTTTCTCATTTCTACTGTTATTTCTCAGGGATTCTTTTGAAATTGGATACTAAGTATCCCACAGTTTGCAGAAAGAGACAGAGTGGCCATGTTCTATAAATGCTTTAGCGTAAGTTCATCATGACTGAAAACAATAATTGTGAGGTTTTAAGCTAAGGGACTGAATAATTGTGAGGGTTTAAGCATAAGTAACTGATCTCTGTGTTTTCTATTTAATTCTAATCTGTAAGCGAAGAAACTTATTTGTGAATTTAAGCAAAGAAATTGATCTGTGGGTGAGCCATTAAAATATTATTGTTATTATTTTATTTATTAGCATTGGAAAAACTCGTTATAATTCTATTACTCACTTGAGACAAAATCCTCTAACTAATGGCATCTTGATCAAACCTTGTCATTAATAGCCCTGAACTGAGCTTAACACTGAGCTATGGTAGAGATCCATCTAATCCTCCTCCTTATTTCTAAAGATGCACCATTTCAATTTGGGATTTTTCTTTCGGAATTTGATGTTTCCTTTTAAATCTTTTTAACTACAAAAAGTGAAATGATAGAGACAGGTTTCTTTCACCCAGTCTCTAAAAGCACTTGACTTCAAATGAACTGTGGTGCAACTGTGAATCAATGAGATCTTACATCTGTTAGCCCAGATTCAATGACAGTTTACCTTCAGTCACAACAGATTCAAATGGTGCTTCAAGGCATCAACCTATTAGGCTCCTACACAGCAGGATTTTCCCCTGTATTGTAGCAGTGGCAATTTTAAAACAAACAAAACAAAGGACAGTGAATTTTCAAAAATTACAGTTGAAGTTTCTCATTCTTTTTCTTTTACTTAAACCAACCATTACGGTTTTAGATCTCCCTCACCCAGGTGTCAGATATCCAGTATTTTTAATGTGATGACATTTTATTGCAAACGTTATTACGTTGGACCTTGTAAATCATGTGTATCACTTTTGATTTTCCAGCGCTGTTTCTCATTTCTACTGCTATTTCTCAGGGATTCTTTTGAAATTGGATACTGAGTATCCCACAGTTTGCAGAAAGAGACAGAGTGGCCATGTTCTGTAAATGCTTTAGCGTAAGTTCATCATGACTGAACACAATAATTGTGAGGTTTTAAGCTAAGGAACTGAATAATTGTGAGGGTTTAAGCATAAGTAACTGATCTCTGTGTTTTCTATTTAATGCTAATCTGTAAGCAAAGAAACTTATCTGTGAATTTAGGCTGATTCAATTTCTCATTGGGTTCAGAAAATTAAACTGATATAAAGACTTTCTGATTATACTTTGAAATGTTCTGTGTTTGTTTGTCTCCAAAACTGGTGAATAGTTTGAATGTTCAGCAGTGGTTGAACTCCTTTTATAGTTTTTTGCAGTTGAATTTAATTGGTGACAATGATGGCCATGGATTGCAATGGCTTCATTTTGCATGTGTGATCAAGATTGAATTTGATGTGATCCAATGGCTGGGAATTTGTTTTTGTTGATCCATGTGCTTTGATCTATTTTGATCTGTTTTAATGGAAAATCATTTATTGAATTTATTGGGTGGGTGTTATTTATTGTGGGTTTAAATGTTGTTATTGGGTGGGTGCCATTTATTGAACACAATGTGTTTAAATGTTGAATAACACAGCAGTTATGGCTGACAAACATTTCTTTTTATTATGTGCAGGTATTGATATTTACTTCTCTAACACAACATCAAGGTTGATCAGATGGGCTGAAGTGACTGTCTTTTTGTACTTATTGACTTGACCATTTTGGAAGGAAAAATGGTTTTATGAGTTTTTGAGTTGATATGATAGGATTTGTAATCTTGATACTTATTAAACTATTTATGGACAGTTGTGGGCCCAGTCAATGACTTGGGAAATTTTGGACTTAATTTAATATATATTTGCACTTCAAATTATATTTAATTATTGGATGCATATATATCTATTTTTGGTGGGTTGATGGGACCAGTGCTATAACAATTACTGGTCCCTGCACAACATTAGACAACTCTCCCCTAATAAGAGTCCCGCTCCACTTTCATATAAGTTAGCATCATACCAAGGGCACCTTCCTTGGGGAATTGAAAATAACGTAATAAAAGAAATTCTCAAACTAAGAGCAAGATGAAGATAAATGAAATTTAGCCTGCCACACACTGCCTGTGTTGCCTTTATGACGCTGCTTGATATCATTGAAGACCGCATCTTTGTATTTTTGGTGGAATGATGCGATGTGCCAGTCGTTCTTTCCACCTAGCCTCCCTTTTTGAATGCAATGCACAATTTCACAGATGGGGAATGGAATGATGCAATGTGCCAGTCGTTCTTTCCACCTACCCTCCCTTTTTGAATGCAATGCACAATTTCACAGATGTGTTTCCCCACAGGTCTTTCTACGTGCTTTCTGAAGTTGGCAAAGCAGGAAACTTCATAATTCCCATTGTTTCTGACCATGGGCGACTCTGTTGACGCGAGATACACATGCACTTGCATTCTTATCCAAAACAGAAAACAGAGGAAGGTTCGTTGTGGCAACGTCCCATTATTATTACTTCAGTCATTATCGAAAATGATAGGCATGAAATATGCATCAACCGAGTCTCTTAGTCATTTAATTTATGGTTTTCAGTGTCGATGTGCTCTCCTGCCAGGGCTCCACCAATCTCCTTTAGGTTTTCAGTGTACATCGTCTGAATATAAGTTGACAAGGCCTGGTATGCAGAAGACACCTGGCTTGGGGACCCTAAGTCTGAAATCAAAATATTTTCCTCGAGTTCTTGACCTGTTAGCAACTTCAACACTGCAACTTGTCCTAATCTTTGCGGTGTATTGTGTATTTTGTTCCAAGTATTGAAGGAGTGTAGCACAGTGGATGGTAGAGAGGAGGATTTAGATTAGTCACTTTCTCATAGAATGGAGATGATAGTAAAAGCAACTACAATTACGATCTTGCTACCAGTCATCCTATGTTGCATCCCATGTGGAGGTAATTATCCTTTTTATTAACTGTCACAGAATGGTATAAGCTACTTAAAATTTGAGTTTCAATTGATACTGGGAGGCTTTTACAATTGTATGTCTGTAATTGCAGCTATTGTGACCTTTCATCAGTCATTGTCTTGTGAAATATCTTTGCTGATACTTGTAGTTATACAAGTACTGATATGGTTCTGAAGGGTGTTCATGTGATTATGAATTATGGTATTTTCATGGTTCTGCTGTTGACAAGATTTAAAACACTGGGTCTGATTTGGGTTTGTGAATTTGTGAATTTGGGTATCTATACTTTTGTGCTGTTGACAGGATTTCCAATATTGGTTACTGATATGGTTATGAAGGGCATTCATGTGATTATGAATGTTTTCATTTACATTGTTCAGCTGTTGACAAGATTTGCAACACTGGGTCTGATTTGGGTTTGTGAATTTGTGTATTTGGGTATCTATACTTTTGTGCTGTGGACAGGATTTCCAATATTCGTTACTGATATGGTTATGAAGGGTATTCATGTGATTATGAATGTTGGTATTTACATTGTTCTGCTGTTAACAAGATTTGGAACACTGGGTCTGATTTGGGTTTGTGAGTTTGTGAATTTGGGTATCTATACTTTTGTGCTGTTGACAGGATTTCCAATATTGGTTACTGATATGGTTATGAAGAGTATTCATGTGCTTATGAATATTGGTATTTATATTTTTCTGCTATTGACAAGATTTGGAACACTGGGTCTGATTTGGGTTTGTGAATTTGTGAATTTGGGTGTCTATACTTTTGTGCTGTTGACAGGATTTCCAATATTGGTTACTGATATGGTTATGCAAGGTATTCATGTGATTATGAATGTTGGTATTTACATTGTTCTGCTGTTGACAAGATTTGCAACACTGGGACTGATGTGGGTTTGTGAAATTGTATGTACTATGAATAGGTATTCCTACTGTTCTGTTGTAGACAGGATTTTCAATATTGGTTACTGGTTAATGATATGGTTGATAGGTATTCATGTAATTATTTTGGCTGGTATTCACATGATTCTGTTGCTGACCAGATGTGTGAAATTGGGTCTGATGTGGGTTTCTGAAATTGTACGAGTAGGTATTCATACCGTTGTGTTGTTGACAGGATTTTCAATATTTTCTGTCAGGACGATTGTATATGTTTGGGATTGCATGCTCTGGTTACGCTGTTGATATGAATTTCATTATTGGCAGTGTCATTGTTACGAGGATAATACCCAAAAATCCACTTCCTATATGATTTAATTGTGGATATTTATATGGTTTTGTTATTTGGATTTCTATTTTCACTTCATTTTGTGTTTGCAAACGGGAATTGTTGCAGAAAGTGGAAGCAGGGGCAGGAGTTTGGCGCAGCGTTTACCAGCCCTAGGCGTTGACTATGGACAAACTGGAGACAATCTTCCTCCACCATCTGCAGTAGCAAAGCTGGTTCAGAGTACAAGTATTTCAAAGTTGAGACTATATGGAGCAGATCCTGCAATTCTTCAAGCATTTGCTAACACAGGAATTGGGTTAGTTGTAGGCATTGGTAACGACCAAATCCCATCTCTGAACCAGCTGGCTGTAGCACAGAATTGGATTAAGAACAATATCGTTCCTTTTGTTCCTGCCACTGATATCATTGGAATCTCGGTGGGGAACGAGGTTCTGTTCAGTGGGGATGGGACTCTGATTTCCCAGCTCCTTCCTGCATTGCAGAACCTACACACTGCCCTTGTTGAGGTTTCACTTGACCAGCAAATTAAGGTCTCCACACCTCATTCTATGGCCATACTTTCTACATCTGTTCCCCCATCTGCTGGCCGTTTCAATGAAAGTTTTGACATGAAATCCCTGCTTGATTTCCTGCAGAAGATAGGGGCCCCATTAATGATCAACCCATACCCCTACTTTGCTTACAAGAGTAATCCCACCGATCAAACCCTGGCTTATGCACTCTTCAAGCCCAACCCGGGCTTCTATGACACAAACAGTGGGCTCACCTATACCAACATGTTTGATGCGCAGCTTGATGCAGCGTACTCAGCCATGAAATATCTGGGTTACCCTGGTGTTGATATAGTGGTGGCAGAAACAGGATGGCCATCTGTGGGGGATTCTACGGAGACAGGGGTGAGCTTACAGAATGCAATTGCTTACAATGGTAACCTGATCAAGCATGTGACCTCCATGACGGGGACCCCATTGATGCCAAATAGGTACATTCAGACCTACATTTTTTCCCTCTTTAATGAGGATCTGAAGCCAGGACCAACTTCGGAGCGCAATTATGGGCTGTTTAAAGCTGATATGACAATGGCTTATGATGTGGGTTTGCTGCAATCGCCGGTAAGTAAACTGCTTCATAGTTTCCATTTTCTTTTCAGATAGTGCAGTTGGTTCTGACTGAAAGTTCAACACTTACTAGAGTTGGTTCTGAAAGGCCTTACTGGGTGGGTCTTGATCGTAGTTTCTTTTTAAGGCTAAACAGTCTTACATTGGATGCATTGAGAATTTATCTGTTTTCTAATTGAATCTGTAAATAAGGCAGAGTGCAGCTCCATCTCCTCCTGCTCCACGCACCGGGGGGCCTGTGACAGCTCCTCCTGCAGGGAAAGTTTGGTGCACTGCCAAGCCGGGCGCCGATGAGCAAACTTTGGAGGCAAATTTGAACTATGTTTGTGGACAGGGCATTGACTGTAGGCCTATTCAAGAAGGAGGTCCTTGCTATTCACCAAATACAGTGGCAAGCCATGCTGCTTATGCCATGAACGCATACTATCAGACTGCGGGTCGGAACAGTTGGAATTGTGATTTTGCGCAGACTGGAACTCTTACTTCCACAGATCCAAGTACGCATGCGAAATCCCCTTTTCTATGGCCATTAATTCTTTGTTTGAAAACTCCATTAGACTTGACTACTCAGTCTACTAGTTCTCTGCATAGGACACTTAGATTAAAAAATTTAGGAAATTAAAAGAATTGGTTTCAATTAAAAGAAGAAAAAGGTCATCGAAAAGGTCATCGAGAAAATAAGATTACAGAAATTTGTTAAATCAATCTTTAATTATTTAAAACCCCTTCCATCAGAGCTTTTGATAATCCATTTTAGTAAAAGAATTGGTTGCAATTAAAATAAGAAAAAGGTCATCGAGAAAATAAGATCACAGAAATTTGTTAAATCAATCTTTAATTATTTTAAACCCCTTCCATCGGAGCTTTTGATAATCCATTTTAGTAAATTATTTCGAACAGTTCCAATGGTGATTGATATAGACTTCTCAATTGATGTAGACTTTTCAACCCATAGTTAGTTAAAATCTCAACTTAACCAAAAATAAATAAAAAATAAAAAAAATCTCCCATTAGACACCCCTTGACCTATCTAAATTCAGTTTGATGTTTTGATTTGCACCTTTATTCAGTTTGAGGTAAGATATTTTAGGTTTTAATCATTGACAAATTATATAAACATTGAACTTCATATCAAAATTGAGGTGAAAGGGCCTTTTCGTAATAGTGATTATATTTAATAGGGAGTGGTAGGAGGAAAGGGGTGTTTTATGGCTTCGAGAAAGTTAAAGTTGCCAAGTATTCATGGAGTTTAGGATGTATGATAAACAATCAAGCTGAAGCTTATGTCTTCTATTAGAGAATTTAATTAAGCCAAAGAAAATCAAGTAGTTTCTCTCAATGTTCTCGGGAACTCCCTCAATATTATTTAGCATTTTGGTGAAAGTCTCCTCTCCGAGAGATAAAACATTATAATTTTTATGAAACGAATTAAGAAAGCAATGAAAGAATTTTTGTTTATATACCAATATTTCCATGTTCTCCAGATCCCAATAAAAATGCAGACTTATGTGTTAATGAAGGGTGTAAATTAAGATTGAGAGATTTAAAAATCAATTGTCAAATTAGGCTGTCTCCAATTCCTTAGAGCTAAATGAATTGACATTGCACAATTATGAAATATTGCATTATCAATTAGTAATAGTTGGACATGTAAATTTTGTTTTTTAGTGGGTAAGTTTTGAAAGTATATAGCTACAAAACCTCGTTTTTTTTGGGTCCAGTTTGAAGTCCCTATGGAAAAATATATAGTTTTGTTGAATAAGAGGGCTCAAGATTTCTTTTTGAAGATATAGCTATGTACTACTTGATGTATTTGCTACAATCTAGACACAAACTTGCATATAAATACAAAATTCTCATTCTGGTTATTTAAAAAAAAAAGTGATTATATTCAATACATCAAATGCGGCATCTAAATTCCTAATTACGAAGAGTTAATGGATTACTCCACATTCTCTTGTTTCTCTTTGTCGTTTATGCAAAATGCATCATCTAAATCTGATAACTTATTAGAATGGAACACGATACCCCTTGTTTCTCTTTTTCCTTGGTGCAACTATACTCTTTTGGACAATCACTGTATATAGACTTTTATTTTTTGTAAGTTGAATTTTATTCCCTATAAAATTTGGAGATTACATCAAGGAAAAGATCTATCTTCTTAGTCTCTCACTCAGGTGACCTGGCCATAACAAAAAAAAACTTTCCGTAGAGAGGACATTGATAACTTAATACAAAAAGAGATACAAAAAAAAAAAGATAACTGGAGTCTTGCCCTAGGATGCACTACCTTGAGATACTAGTATCATAAGATAAATAGGACATAGACATTAGATAGCTACTCTAAGGGATCGAAGTCTGAGACTACAATCTGTAAAGTGTCCTTTGAGCCTTCATGAGTTGTTCCCGTCATAGAGGATCCCAAGGTGGTTCTATATTTTGTCTAACCTATGATCCACATTTCTCAGATGGTGGTGAAGGTGATTCAATGCATGAAGGACGTCCTCCCAATGCTCGTGATTTTCCACCAACGTGCACCCCAATATGAATTTCATCTACCAATAAGCCTATGTTTTGCATGTATTAGTTGAAATGACCCCTGGTATGCCTATTATTAGGGATCCAATCAACCCATTCTACTAATACCTCTGGATCTGAGAGAGGGGCTTTGTGCGTGGATGCTTCTTCCTCAACCCGACCAATTTCTTCCTAAATAGGGCCTAGTGTTAGTTCCCAAAATCTCCCAAAGAATTCATTCAATTAATGGTGCACGTCAGTGTGCCCCCTTTGGGCTCGTTCTTGATAATAAGCTTCCCCCCTCCTAACATGCGCCCTCTGACATGGAATTGGCTCTAGAGACAGATGATTGGCAACATAGAATAAATATTGAAGACAATGAGAGAGTTCTAAATCACAGAGAAGTTGGAACCCCAAGTATGTCTCAAACCTATGGCCTTTTCTAAACAGGGGGAGACTCAGAAAATATTTCAGCTAGGCTCAGCTCGCACTACAGAGGGTGGTGCAATTCTCTCCCCACACCACTTCCTCAAGGTAATTAGCCTCTACCATAAATCACCCTTACCACAAATTACCCAAGAAAACCTCAATCGCACTACAAAACCAATCGGCCAAAATTGAGAACAACCAGATGACAACAGGGAGTTGGGAACATGATTATATAGCCAAACACTAGGTGGAGAAAAGCCATCGTGAAAAGAAAAATTAATAGTTGGACTCTTGAATTCCCTCACATCCCATAACCAAATAAACCTCAACACAACTTCCTTCCATCTACCACTCCAATTTCAAAGGCAGTTGGTTCCAAGAGGGAGATAAAACAAACATGAAATCAGATAAACTAACACAATGGAGAAAATGATTGAAAAATCCAAAAACCATTCCTTCCCAATCTTCCACAAACACCATAAAAGGGGGTTACAAGAAATCTCCACATAGTATATCCAAATTATTGTCCAGGCCAAGGCCGAAAAGGCCAAATTCAAAAAAACAAAAAGAAATTGATAATTGTAGGCATAGGAGTAGAAACCACTTGGAGGGCCAGCGACTACATCGTTAATACCAAAACTAGAATCCAGAAACTAGAAACTCCTCCCACCTCAAAACTGGGATAGCTTTGCTTTCTTTCCTTGCATGCTGCAAACTTTTGATGGACCTGCAATTTGGAAAATATATAATACCAAAACCAAAGTCAAGAAACAAAAGAAATTTACCCACAAGTTGGTGTTTTTTTGGATTATTGGAAGAAAAAGTCATCCCTATATATTGGAGAATCGGTTGGACTACCCCTAGTCCAACACATTTTTCCCATGAACCAGTGCAATTGTGTTGCCACCAAAACATATATGCTTCGCCTTTCTTCTTCCCCGCCCACACCAGAGTTTGCAAGAAGGTAAGCGACAATCTGTGAGCAAGGTTGTTGTGCATGGAGAAAGCCATGAGAGAGGCCTTGTAAACACCCTCTTCCATACGAATTACAGACTTGAGAACTACACACAACATCCACCACATCCACTCTACAGATTTTCTATTAGGCATCCACCACCTCCACTCTATAGATTTTCTATTAGACATTTGATATCACATTAAATGATTTGGTCTTGTTTGCCATTAAATTCATTAAAACTTCTTGGGGACGTGTTGCCATGTCCCTAGGTTCTTCAACCAGGTGGGATGGTGGTAGCTCCCCATTTGTTTTGAGAGTCACCCCATCCGAGAAATCATTGTATATAAACTTAACTACATATTCTAATGCATTTGTTACCCATGAAAAGTAAACCAGTTAGTTTTTGTGAAATTTAATTTCTATTACATCATAAGTTCAAATAAATAATAAGTTCAAAGCTCGAGATTTGAGGGATTAGAGAGTAAAGACTCACTGTAATGAATGCAAATGAATAGAAATTGTACCACTAAACCTTACACAATCATAGTGGTACAAGGAATACTCGAAAGCATGAAAAGGAATGACCTTTTACACAATCATAGTGGTACAAGGAATACTCGAAAGCGTGAAAAGGAATGACCTTTCTCAAATTTAAGTGAATAAAATTTATTTGATTTTAAGTGAATAAAATTTACAAGGAATGGCCTTTCTCAAATTCACTAAATAAAATTTATCTGATTTTGACCTAATAAAGTTTGTGGCTTAAACATAATTTTAGTCTTTTCAAAATAATTTTTTTATTAAATCTAATTTCAGACTTAAAATCAACATCCAATGATTCATCCTTTCAACATAGTTTTTGAAAATTCCATTTTTTAATGTATGGCATAGTGGATTGCTATTTTTCCTATATCTTAAAATAACGGATTGGACTTTTGCTTGCAGGCTATGGGGCCTGCGTGTACCCGACCGTCTAAGATATGAATCAATCAATCAATCCAAGTATTTTGTATTCACTATATATTTTCAAAGATGTCATCTCATATGAGTGAGATGCATGAGGTACCTATTTTCAAAGTTGCATAGCATATGCTCAAGATGTAAGGTGTATATTTGGGTTTATTCTCCCATTTAAAGTCGTTACTGTGAACATCTTTCATTTCACAGAATTTGTGAATGGTAGTGTTATTTTTTATATATTAAAAAAAACAATAGATAAGTGATGTTATAAACGTGCTTTAATGTAAAAATAATATTAGTGCGACTCATTTTAATTTATTATATCTTAAAAAGATTAGATATTTTAAAATGGTAAAGATATTTTATTTTATTTTTTAGTTACATATATATTATAGACGTTTTTGAGTAAGAAAAGAATTATTATTTCTAATTAAGTAATAGATCAATAAAATGTTTTAATTAGATTAAATGTTTTTTAGATTAAGTATATTATTAGAATTTGGTTATGTTTTGAATTAACTATTGAAGTTAATCGATCTTAATGACTAAATAGGGATGTATTATTGCCTAGAAATAACCATTAAGAAATAGTTGTTAAAACTAGTCGTTTGAAAATTAGTTATTAAAATTTTTTAAGGTTTAAATTTGTTTTTTCTCAGTAAAGCTAAATCTATTTATAAAACATAATGGTACAAAACTGCACCAGTTTCAGCTGTGTGAGCCTGAGAACTGGGCTTGATGTCCAAGCTGAACTTTAGCAACTGAACTGCCCAGAGTGGGAAACCAGTGCTTTTAAAATAAGGTCCACTGCCCTTAGAAGGTAAACCGGTGATAGAGTTAATGCACTGTAGTTTGACAAGAGACAAAAACTGAAATAGCCTACAGCTTTTGCAGCTGAATGTAGATACAAAAAAAACCAAGAGATCCTTCCAAGAGCTCAAAAAACTGTACCAAAACATGTTGAGGAAATTCAAGATTACTGCTCAGTGGTGGGGGACTCCGGTTCTTCCACGATCCTGCAATCGAACTCGTCTTCGCCATCTGCATTGTTCTTCCCTGGCGAGCCATCTTTGCTAGAGCACTTCACCTGCAAATTTTCCATCCCAGGAATGGATTGCCCCATGCTAGCGGGCGCAACAGGAGCTGGGAAGTCATTTCTGGCTTGGGAGGGTTGAGGGTCAGGCGGGGGGGGGGAGCGAGATGGGCTGCAAGAACAGGAGCCAAGCTGAGAGATTCTTCACAAACAGTAACTGTAATGAAAGCGGTTAGAACAGGCTTGTCCATGGAGCAATTGAAACGAAACTCCGCCCTCTGAGAGGACTGGCAGAGGCCAAGGTTGAAAGGAAAATTAAAAACAGGGGAGGCCGACTGAGAGGCAGGGGGGGGAGGCCGCGAAGGCGAAGCAGCGTGGGAGCACCCAGGATGGAAGTGATGGCCCCTCAGATTTCTACTATCAGAATTCAGATACCGGTCAACGTCTTCCGCGGATGAGTTAGAGGGCGAGCTGATGGAGGGTCGTGGGCGTGTGGAGCGCCCTCTACTCGTTCCCTGCCTATAGTGCATTTTCTGTTTGAGACGAGGCATCGCCACTGGGTTTTGGCAAGAGTGGTTGGAGCAGATGAAGCCGGTAGAGTGCAGCGAAGAATTTTGGAGCTCAGTCAGCTGGGGGGGCAAGCAAGAATTACAAAACGGAGAAGCCAAATGACAGAAATGACTCTGAGTAAAGTGGAAACCTGGGAGAGTCTCCAAGCAGCCAAGGATGGTGCAACGCCGCCCAGTGTGGGTGCGTGCACTCGGTTCTGCGCAGGCTGGTGGGCAGGCACCGCAGACAGGAGGAGGAGATCTGCATACAAAACAAAGACTCGAAGAATTCTCTAGAGAAGAGGCCATAAGTATCATAACCAACAGAACGAGGTGGAAGACGGACGCGACAAGTGACTTGAATGCTATGCAGGTTGGCGAAGTAATGGCCATAGTAATGGCGCCGTCGAAGGCCATATGGCCGTAGCATGCGGATGCCCTCGGGATCCGCCATGGGACTAATGTCCTGTCACTCCACTATATCATCCGCATCCGGAGTTAAGGTTTAAAATTAATATTAATTATTAAATTAATTAGTTATAAAATAAGATTTTATTAAGGATTAGCCATTTAAAACTATTATTTATTAAAAATTATCATAGTTTGAAATTAATATTAATTAATAAATTAAATGAATTAAAATTTTAATTTTAACTATAAATAAAATATAATTAAATTAAATTAAATTAAAATTAAAATATATATAATTAAATTAAATCAAATTAAAATATAATTAAAAAAAGAATTAAAGCATAATATTTATGATTCATAAAAAAATTATGTGATTAATCCGAAAGACATTTCATCTTCTTACATTTAATTAAAAATTAATTAATTTAAATTAGATTTAAATATTCAAATTAGATTTAATATTTCTATACATAAAAATTATTAAAAATAAAAATAAAAATTACTATTTAATAACCATAAATAAAAATGATTACAATTTAACATAATATTAAATATTACATTCTAAAAAATATTTACTTCATGTATAAAATTATATACATTAAAAACAAGTTTTTAGATAAATTCTAAATTAATTAATTGATTTAATTATTTCTTGTAACATTCTTCTGTCGGCCATTTATTTCTTCCCTTGTCTCTTCATGCTTATAGCACTCCATTTCTGTTGCTCTTCCTCAACCTTTGTCTTGATGATGAATCCTGTTGTAGACTCGAAACGTCGACACTCAAACATATCTACCATGGAACAATTCCCGATATCTCAATCTATAAATAAATTATTTCAAAATCCATCTTAAATAAAATATTTTTATATCAAATATAAACTAATTAAAAAGTATATCACGGGGCAGTTCAATTGCGGATCTCAGGTTATAAAGTGTGATGTAAACCATGAAATTTAATGTTCAAATTCCCTTGAATGAACCCAACCTAAAAAAAATATTTAAATTTTTTTGTGAGATTCAATGTTCGAATATCCTTAGATAAATCTAACAAGAAAATAAATTATAAATTATAAATAAAAATTTATAAAGGAAATATGAAATTTCTTTTAATGATGATTATAAGCTCTCTTTTAATGATAAATATAAATTCAAAACATGTTATTTAAAAAAAAGTCCAATATAGATAAAAATATTTCAATTTCCATCTTAAACAAAATATTTTTGTATAAATTTTTTTGGAGTTGTCTTTGTGTGTGACTTTTTGGAGTTTCCAATGGATTTTTGGCCGGGAGAAAAAAAAAATTATGGTAAAATCTAGATTTGTGTTGTTTAAATTAGTTTTTTGACTGCATATATGAATTCAACACCATCACGAAACCTCTTGGGCACTTCAATTGTCCAAAGTTCACCCATCAAACTCGTGATTTCAATGAATCCTTGCCGGACTCTAGACAAATTAGATTGAAAAATAAACTAGAAAACTTTTCAAAAAGTCACACCTAAAGACAACTCAATTTTTTTCTCCTTATATTTATACAGAGTAATATTTTTTTAATAAAAAAGAGATGTGTAATTCCATTGTATTTTCATATCATTTTATTTTTCTATATAACTCGCAGAACCATATAAATAAATGGTTGGTAAACTAAAATATGCATCAATCCATAATAAACATCAAAACACATCATCATACATCTCATGTTGCTAAAATTTAAGAAATAATAAAAATTAACTAAATTAGAACTTTATTATTATTATTATTAAAAAGAATTAATATATAAGTTAAATATATATACATTTAAAAAAAAAAACATGTAACAAGATTTTTAATCTATAAATAGGCTTTGTTACAATACCATGACTTATCATGAGTACATCTCCAAAAAACCTTAATTCATTCTTATGGCACTTGTTTATATGTCTTTTTTTAATTAATGAATTTACACTACAAGGAAAAGGCCTTCTAATGAAGGTTTTTGCGGAAGCCCCTCTAAAAATAAGCCAAAAAAACGTTTGTAATGGAGGTGGGCAGATGAATGTTTTAGCGGATATTTTTTGGACATTGTGTCCAAAATATATAAACGCATCGGTGTTTTACTATCCATGCCAGCATCGGTGTTGCATATAACATGGTGCACCATAGAAAAATTATTTTTATAAAATAAAAAAACACGGTGTGCTAAATAACACAACGCAACGACATTTTCATAATCGATAGCACTGGTGTCCTTCATATAGTAAAACATCTCAGTGCATATCCATAAGGAACACCATTGTAGTTTTAAATTTTAGAAAAAGTGGTGCTCTTTTCCAACTACTCCCCGGTGCGGTAAAAACACAGTACTAGTGTGGTATCTGTATATAAATGCCACGGGGCGTCTCAGGAAATGCACTACAATATTTTTCAATGTACAAAAAATGTGGTGCTTTTGGACAGATCCCAAACCGATGCAGTTGGAGGAACACACCGAAGGAGGGTTAATAATTAAACCCTCATGATCATAATTTCTCATTTTTACCATCTACAGTATGGGAGAGCTCTGAATCAACAGTGCCACTCTTTCCAGATGAAAACACCATGACATTGATGCTTCTCTTTCTCACCATCCTTTTTTATTGTGCTCACTATCTGAGTTTCCAATTTTTTCAAACCGTGCTAAAATTTGTTTTTCTCCATTACGTGTCCACAATGCCTCTCTAACGACCAAATGTCCAGGTAATGTTTATGCTTCTTTGTAATTTAATTTTTTAGTAAATTATAATTGTAAATTAGGTTATATTTGGAATTAAAAAAAAAAAAACGTTGTGGGATGTGCTCAATATGTTTGGCTCGCACCGATAATGGTGTGCCCTATAAATTTATAGGGTGCACCACATTTCGGTGTGTGAACATAATGCACTGTCGTTGTTGCAGTGCGTTTTGTAAATTAAAACCCACTAGGAAAGATGCAACAAATTGTACGTCGATGCATCACGCTCGGTGCATTTATATTTACCAAATGCACTACAAAAATAATATTTAAAAACATTGGTGTAGCTCAGTGCATCTAATAACCTGAACATACTGTACCAATGCAAAATGGTTATTTGTGTGCACCAGTGCACAAGTATGCCACACCACATTTACAAGTTAAATTTTTGAAGCAACAACGGTGTGTCATACTTATATGTGCACTGATACTGTTGCAGATATAGTTGAAAGAGAACTGATGTTGCTACACGATTGTGTTTTTAGCGCATCGGTGTTTTTTTTTTAATTGAAAGTTATGTTTCCATATTTATAAATATATGTTTCATTTAATAAAAAAAAATATATTTTATGTATGAGGGTGATGTATTTTATATGTCAATCATGTAGTATATACGTGAGTAGAGTGGGCACCAGTAGGAGCATATGCAACAGGTGGACCCATACAATATAGTCCGAACATGGCAGACCAGAGAGAGGGAGAGAGATTTATACTCTTTCCCTATTACTACAGTGACCTGAGCGCTCTTGAGGAATGTAGGCCTCCTCAAGTACTATGAGGAGACTATATCCCTGAAGGCACACTCTCTTATTGGCGCATTTGATCCATTGATGGAGTGTCCAAGAGAAGGCTTTCTCTGTCGATCTTGGGGTGTGGTATAGGCCTAATGAGAAGGATATACTTTATCGTTGGCCTATCTAGGAGAAGGGAGGATTTTTCCTAGTTCCCTGATCTCCCCCATGGGATTACAACTGAGATTCAACTTGTGTACACTTAGAGATATGTTGGGTTTCATGTGGTCTGTCCATCAGATTTTCAAGTCAGTGATGGAAAACTAAATATTTCTTCTTTTACCGTAGAGGATTCTAGGTGCCTCTCGTTATTAGTCACCGTGATTACACACTTTAGTAGTGATTAACAGCGCAATAGTTGCCCTCTTTTTATTATGTTGATTCTTTGATTCAGGTGCCACATTGCATCAAATGGTCTGCCATTTTTTTGAGGAAGTTTTGCATGGGTTTAGATAGATGTCGTTCATTGAGACATGGGAGGGAGACCTTCTCTTTCGCTTCATAGATTTTTTGTTTATTTTTTGAGAGGTTTCCAGAGAAGAGGCCCACATTTGACCATCGCCCTCCTAGGCCAATCATTGAGGTCCGAATGTACATGTGTGGGTAGATGATGCCCAAGAGGGGCACGCTGAAGTATATAGCCATGATTTCTCCTGAAGCACTAGCACTACTGGCCAGTGAGTATAACCATGCATTTGTCGCGTTGGCGTTTCTATATGCGGGGATTGATTGGAGAGGGTGTCCCATCATCCTCTTCATAGTGGTTGAGCCTCTAGATAATTTGAGGTCATTTATGCACTCGACCGGATGGGAGAGGTGCTCTTATGGCCGGGAGAGGACATCCATTTATGCGCTCAACCTTAAAGCACCTTACAACCATAGTGATTGGAGAGGTAATATTAGTGTTTTTTTTAAATTAATCTAATTTTTTTTTTTTTCTTTAATGATTTAAAATAAATTTTATAGCACATTCTTTAACTTGTTCTATTAAATTGTTTAATGAAATTATCTAATTATTTTTATGTACTATATATTTTGTAAACATCAACACATTCGATGGGGACATGCCTCCTCCCCCTTCGAATTTCAGAGGAGATGAGGAGATGGGCGATTCCAAAGAAGGTGAGGCACATCCTCAGGGGGGGCGTGGGTGTCCGGGGCCATAGGGCTAGTTTGTGAGTTTAGATGGACTACTGTGACTGATTGGCCAGAGTCCAGAGTCTGCCCTAAGAGGGCTCGATATATCACCACAGATCCTATATTCGTGGGTTTTTACAGTGACTATCTGCGTGAGATTATGTCTCTTATGCGTCATATCATCAGAGCTAGTAAGGTATTGACAACTACTAAGAATGCAAGGCAACATCATGCAGTGACAGATACATCAAATGAGGGTGGTGATGATGATGATGAGGGTGATGATCATGATCATGATGATGAGGGTGGTGATCATGATGCTTCTAATAGTACCACCCCATCGAATCATGGTCCTAAAGGTGTCAATGATCCATCTAGAAGTACACCTCCTTAGTCGCTTGATGATGAGATGCCTGAGCTAGAGGATGTGCCTCATGTTTCTCTTGACATAGTAGACCAACCACCTCCTCCTCCACCTCAGATTTCATTAGAACGAGATGAGGGCGTAGACGTAGTTGACCATCTGCCGTCTTCTACTCATGCAGACCAACCACCTCCTCCACCTTAGAGTTCATTAGACTGCGATGCGGAAGTAGACGTAGTTGACCATCCATCGTTTTCTACTCATACAGACCAGTCACCTCCTCCTCCACCTCTATTGAGTTTGACATAATTTGATCACGCACCAGTAGTTTACCATCCATCGTCTTCTATTGCTGACTTGGATGACACTACGCCTATTTTATCGGATATTTGATTACACTTATTTGATTTGATGTAGTTATTTGACTTGTATGTGTGTGTGTGTGTATTTGTGTGCTTATGTGTGTGTGTGTGTGGTGCATTTTTTTGTTCATGTTTATGTACTTAAATTATATGTCGGTGTTGATGGGTTTATTGTTAGGTCATGTTAGATATGTTTATTTAATGTGGTTATAGATAGATGTGTATGTGATAGCAGTTATTTGACCTGATATTTATATTAATTTGAGGGTATTTGTGGTGATGATGTTCGATTACAATGTTTGTGTTTTGTTAGATGTGATCACAATGATGATGCCCTGTAATATTATTAGGAAATGATGTTTATATGTGCTATAGGTGTATATAATTAGATGATGGTAGTGAATTTGAATGTGTATCTTAGTGATGTCACATGATTGTTATATTGTTATCATAGTGATGCTTATTTTTATGAAATAATATTTATTATCGATTATGTATTGGTGAAATTATATCAAATTTATTATAGATTATGTATTGGTGAACTTATATCAAACTTTTATATATGAAATTGCATGCAAAACGACTTACTAAAAAAAAAAATGCAAAGATATTTTTATAAATTACAAAGTTTAATATGGTTGAAACTATGATTGTAAAATTATGATAAACATTTTCTATTGCTTAGATAGTTCATTGATATTCAATCTATCTTAATTAGTAAAAATTTCGAGACTGACAAGGAAAAAATAATTAAAGGTAAAATAATTTAGTTAGTTCTTAATAAGAATAAAATGTGTAACTCATTCAATTTTTAATATAAAATTTTATTAATAATAGATTATTCAAAATTACAATTTAACGAATTCAATATTGGTTTATAAAATTCAATCTATTGTTAAATTTAAAAAGCTTAAGTCACAATTTTTTATAACCTGCAACCTAGATCCATCTTGACTCTAGATCTACCAAGCACCAAGAGAGATCAAATCTCTTGAGATGCAAACATATTTTAGAGTGAGAAAAAATCGATCCTTCCTAGTGCTTGGTAGATCCGAAGTTAAAATGGATCTAGGCTAGTATAATATATATGTAGTTTACATTTACATATTTTATTTATAATTCACATTCTCCACAAAATGTTAAAATATGCCCCCTCATAATTTTTGTTCTGTATGTATACATTTAGTTATATTTATTATTACTATTTTTGAAAATATTACATATCAAATCCATATTAAACATTGAAAATTTTACAAATATCCCTCATACATTGAATTAGAAAGCAACTATTAATGGAATAAGAATTATCTCAATCTTTCTCACTAAAGTGAAAATATAAGAATTTTTTCAATTTAAATTACCTTATTTTTCTCTATATAAAGTATCTATAAAATTTTGTTATTTAATATGGACATTGAAATATTTTACTTAACTATTTTTGTTATAAACATATTTTTGTTTTAAATATCACATGTAGATGGAACATAGAATAAATTACACCTAATGTAATATCAATAATACTATTTCTTGTAATTATGGTCGACATTAATTTCTTTTGTTATTTCTATATTTAATTTGTTAATTCAAATTATTATTTTACTATTTTTAAATATTATATTATGTGACAACATCTCGGCGCACTTACTTTAGATTTAATACAACTTAAAAAATTATATTTTGATGTTATTTTTGTTCTTTATTCACTATTGTACTCCTTTAAATTCAATTCGTTTTAATAGTAAATATGAGTTAAATAATACAAAAATGATAATATATTAGATTGAAACTTTTGAAAAATAATATATTGATTATTTCTTAACGAACAACTCAAAAAATAATATTTTTTCCACATACTTATCACGAGATAGTCACTAAAATTCATGTTTTTCACATTTTTCCTAGCTAATATTACATCATGTTCACAATGATAAATATATGTCTACTTTAAATAATTTAGTTATAAATACATAAAAATAGATATTTATTTCACATAATCTAAATAGGAAATGAAAATGCATCACCAAATCTATTTGAAAGTCAAACAAATGTGTCTTAATCACTATCACAAATTCACTATTTTTTTCTCATTTTCCTATTTGAGAAGGGTTCTAACCTTGAATCCTTATTATCATAGATAATGTACCCAATTGGAAATACTTAGTTTTAAGAACTGTAAAATTGTTTCTATTGCAAAAAAATGTGTAAAAACATTTATGAATCTTACTAATTATATTATAAAATGTCAACAAGATGAATAAAAAACAATATAATTAGTGAAAATAGTGACAGTAAAAAACATACACCAATAGTATAAATGATGAAATAACACAAGTACATATCACTCTCCATTGTCATCACCCCGACTATATTCCTTGCTTGGCATGATAATAATGTTGTTCTCAAAAATATATTTTGATCTAGGGTTGTGTCTTAATACGAACCACCAATCCCTATCCAATACATCTGGGTAAAAAATCACCTAGTTGCAGTGTTTTAGGAAAACATAAGGCTCCCTATCTTCATCCCACATCTTTCTAGAGTTGATAGATAGCAACCCACTATCGTGATATTCCTTTATATTATTTCGATCAAAGGTGTCCCACCACTTGCACCTAAAAATAACACATTAGAATGAAGATAAGTCCACTTGGATGATCTTTTGTATATTTTCAATGTAATCTAATATCTCATGCATTAGGTTTTGATCGTGGTGGCTAGCACAACTAGATTGGTCGAACTCGACTTCAAATCCACAGTCTTGTGTCATGCATCCATTATGAGAATCATCTGTGTGAAAATGATGTCCATATGCCCACATAAATGGGAACAAACGCACCTATAAAAAAGTGAAAAAAATCACATTGTCATGTGTTTAATAATCTGAACATAATTAAAAATCACATTGTCATATATATATTATACAATTCAAAGGTGCAATATGAAGTTAAAACTCATGTATATAAAGAGAATATAATTACCAAGTTGTTGAACCATATCCCTATGGTTAGCACATCCTCTTTAGCACACGGGTAATGACCAGATGCACCGTATTTCTTTCTGACTTGCTCAACAACCCAACTATTAGGGCATGTCATTTCCATATTTTCTTTTAAATGATCAGGATAAGGCAAGCTTCTACCATTCAACTATTTGAATTCTTTCCTACCACGGTCCCATTTCCTCCTCTTCTCTTCGTATAATGCGTCCCACGATTGTGTCAATGCCATATTGTAAATAATGAATTTGTTGATGGCTTCAATTTCTAAATTCGTTGATGAAATCAAACCAACATATATATATGACATCAAAATAGGCATTAATATGAAGTTCAGTGTGAATAGTTAGTGTGTAGTAATTTGACAAATGATAAGCATGCACTTACTCTTTATCATGTGTCTCTTTCCATTTGTTTTGAGAAGCTCCCCTTCTCTTTTGTCTTCATCCCTTTTGTCATCCCAAATTGATACATCTAGTGTGTTGTCGATCTGCTTGATGTACTTAATGGAATAATATAAAGACTCCTACGATATATACCTCTCTGCCATAGAGCCATCGGGTTTCTCCCTTTGTCTAGAAAAACCTTTCAATTTCTTCATGTACCTCTCTAAGAAGAACATCCAACAACAAGAAATGACCCCAACTAATTCAACCTCATCTACTAGGTGAATTAGAATATGAACCTGCAAGTCCATGAAACTCGTTGGCAGTTCCTTTGAAAACATACAAATAATCTCATTTATCTCTTGAAGCCATCGTGGAATGCTAACTATATGAATCTCCTTTGATGTGATCCAATGTACAAATGCAGATAATCTAGATATGGCATGTCGTAGGTCTTAGGGGAATTCATGGTTCACACACCCACACACAAGCAGAGGATAATGACGTTGCACAATAAACAATACAATGATACACAAATTAATTATAGAATTTCTCATTACATAAAAATAATAAATAATAAATAATAAAATCATGTTTCTGACATACGTACTCTTAGAAGGTTCAAATAGTCATTTGATTTCAACCCAAACAAACAATATTCCATAGTGAAGCAGCGTCGTAGTGAAGACCCATATAAAAAAGGCATCCCCACACTCATTATAATTTCTTTTGCCAAAGAAATATCATCTTTCCTTAAAATCCATGGGACATCACCTTCTATGAAAGACCAAGAGGGACCAACCTCTCCTCTAGTTTCTTGTCTTGGCCAGTGTTTCTTTTTAGTTTTTGAATAAATAATATCTCTCCTAATAGCCAACGTGTCACTTTCTTTCGATGATATGTGCATCCATAAAGAAGATGAAACATTTTTAAATATATGCATGGGATACAGTAAGTGGGAAATATTAAGATGCTCCCAATATGGGAACTCATCAAAAAAAAATTTCCTTTTCATCCCAATGGGAAATTTCTCAACATAGGTGTCGAAGAATTATAGATCATCAAATATAGGCTCCCCATTTGAATCGAACATTTATGAAAACACCTTCTCCTTCTCTTTCATATGATCTAAGCCATTTAGTTGGTGTCATTGTTGCAAGCCTTTGGGTTCTCTCTGGTTTACCATTTAAATCTGATGTTGCTATTCTATAAGGATGTTCTTCTGCAAGGAATACCCTGGAGGATTCATACACTGGTTTTTGTAAGTGGTCGGATCACCAAGCCTTTAAATAAGGTCCACAACATCTACATCCATGATACCATTTTGGTACAATACCTTTGATTGTATACATGTTGACACATTAGCAACCCTGAAGATCTGAACAATTGTAGCAAACTAAATTAATATGTGAAACAAAATTGTTACTAAACAAATCAATAAGCATGTAATATTTTACCAGAGAAAACTCCTAAGTATGGATAATCATGTATAGTGTAAGCACATATTCCATACAACGTAAAACTCCTCTCCGTTGTCATGGGTATTTATACATCATACACATGTATCCCTTCCCATAATTTCTTCCATTCATCTTCCTATGGTTGTAAGTAGACATTCATATTATTCAGTTGTCTTCTACCAGGGACTATGAGAGCCAACATAAGATGTTCATTCCTCACGGAAAACCATGGGGGGGATATTGTTATTGATCACTACTATAGGAAAAACATGATAGTTGGTGTTTCGAGGGAATATGGATTGACTTCATCCATGGATATGTTGAGTCATAGACTCCATATTTCATCCTTGAACCTTTCAGAACATGTATCCTTTATATGGTTCATGTCTATTGAATATGTTGGGATTCACATAACTCCTGACTCACTTCTATGTGAGGCATGCCATCTCTACAACATAGCTAATTCTTTGCAACGAAAGGGTCTTCGAATCCTTGGGATTATAGGCATGTGCTTCAATATCTTATGAGGAGGACCATGTGATTACCAGTTTTTTTTTTAATTACGGTACATGCCATGCCTACATTTGAGACATAAATCTCTGTTTACATATTCTCCTCTATATAGAATACACTCATTTTAACATGAATGATATGATATGTACACAACAACCAACATTTTCTACAATTACTTTTCCTCTTCACATCTACCCGACAAGACATTATCACTTGGAAGAACCTTATATTATCCTATAGTTGGTGGGGAATATAATTGTGCAATGTTTATATTTAAAATTCATAAAATCAACCATTTATAATTTTGATTGTGTGAAAAATATAAGGAAATTGCTTGATCATGCAGGTTAATTACCTCAATATTTTTGTGAAACATGAATTTCACATGCCAAACTTTGCTTTCACGTTTTACAACAACATCATTGTCTCCAACTAAGGAGACTTTGACTTGCGGCTAGGTTCAAAGAGAGCAGTGGTGGAAGCATATTTCAGGATTTCGAATAAGATATTAGTGATATGAGCATCATCCCCTAGCTCATTGTTTTGGAATGCATATAACAACATTACCACCATGGAAATCGTATCATGAAAGAAATCCTCCATACCAACCTCCATTTTATTGTCTCCGTTTCCAACTTGTGATGAAGAACTACTATTGTTGTAGCCATTCCTAATTGGTGAATCTAGGCATAGTGGGAAATGAATAGGTGGTTGATTCAACCATTTTTTGAATTCTTCTTCTTTAATTATTGACCTTAATGCAACATTCTCTTGAGTTGACATTGTAGTGGGTGCTCCGGAAGATGATAGGTGGGTCGCTCATCATCACTAGAATCTTAGTTTCAAAAAATATTGAATTACGTCATTAGTATAGTATCAATGATATTAGTAAGCACGTCAATGCAATTGATTTGTTCAAATTATGTTATGCGAAAAAAATATTACTATCTTTGATTCAGAATTGCAAGTAGAAGATTACATGTTCCAATTGGGAGAGTGAAGAGGTTATCCATTTTCATTTACCATTTGCTTGCAATATGCTTTGCCTCATAAAATCTATTTACAATTTTGAAAATATGGAGTAATATTTTCTGCATCTAAACTCGATTTTGTATCAAGTTCCTGCAAAATTTGGATGCTTTTTTATTCAAATTAACATGGATTAAAATTAAATAATTTCAATTAGATAATCGAAATATTAATAAAATTTGAACTTATTGGAGATGGAAAGGGAGAACTTCGTGAAGGACTTTGATTAGTAATATGGAACGAGCTGGAATTTAAAGAATTTGCCATTTGATATTATTGATAAATTGTCCTTGCATTTGAGAAAAATCAGAAATAAAATTTGTGTGCATATCCAAAATTAATCTCGACAACCATATAACCTTTATCTAAAATTCAATATATTTTTTAAACCATCTTTCAAGAATAAGGCGACTTTAAGTAGAAAATGTAAACTATGAACTACTATAATTCATGTGGATGCATCCTGAAGGATAATTTGAGACTAATATGCCATTTTATGTGAAATTAACATTTTAGATAGTTTTTAAACCCAATCAGTGTGTTGATCAGAACAAAGTACACCAATATGTTTAAAAAATTAACAACATCAGGGCATTCAAAGAACGTCCGCACCAACTTTTGACATTCAAAAAAAAAAATATGTTATCATATCGGCGCTCTTCTACAAAAACACACTAATGCATTTCAAAAAACAGCAACATCACTACGCACTTGTTTCCCAATTTAAAAAAAATAAAAATGAATTCAACTAACTCGGTGTTCATATAAAAATTAGAGCATCGTTACTTTTAAATAGAAACCACACCATTGCGTTAAAAAAATTAATCGTACCGTTTTAGGGTTTCGAAAAAAAATAAAAATGTATCATGTCAATGTGCTGAAAAAATTTGGCGCCTTGGAAATGTCGGTATGCTTTTTGTATAAACCCATTGGTGCATTTAACTATCAAACACACCAATATGCAGATAAATTGAAAGAAAAATGCGATTTTTTTTTTCTTTTTTAAAATTCAAAACCGAGCGACAATTGATTTTTCAAAATGTAATTTCATAAAGTCTTTTAAAAAGTAAAAAGTTGTTCACCATTTCATTATTTTACCCAAATTTTCAAGTGAGTGATTTGCAAGAGATACATACAAGGAACACTATGCAACAACAGAATACTTTGGAGCAACATAACTATTCAAAAGATCAGAAGTTGAAAGGTATAGTGATTCACTCAAAAACCTACATAGTAAAAAATTTTAAATTTTGATGTTTATTTTTCTAATAAAAAAATTTAAAATTTTTGTTAGGGTTTAATTAAAAGATAGATCATTTGCAAGAGAGACATATTGACAGCACTATGGAGATGAAAAATAATTTGGATCCACCAAAAGATCAGAAGTTGAAAGGTATGGTGATTCACTCAAAACCCTAGATAGAAAAAAACTTAAATTTTATTCTTAAATTATTTTACAATTTCTGTTAGATATATTTACAATTTAAAAAAAAATTTAAAAACCTTGTATAATAAAAAATTTACTATAGATTTTACTAGTAAAATTTTTTACAATCTCCTTTCCTATTTAAATTTAATTAAAATTCAAACAAAAAACAAAAAAAAATCAATACTTACCTTAAACCCTTGTTTCTTCTTGCAAAATTTCACCTTAGGGTTTAACTTCCTATACCACTTCACAATTAGGGTCTTTCAATTTAGGCATTTTAGATTTAATTGGGAATCAATTATTGAATTAGATCCAAAACTTGTTGGCCCTCTCTGTTTTTTTTTTAAATGGCTATATGTTCCACGATGCGTCCTTTGTAATATAACACACCAATGCTCCATATGTATTACAACACATCAATATATTATAACACCCTATATTTTGTCCAACATGTTAATCGTTGCTCCCGGTGTAATATAACTTATCGACACGCCTTTTTCAAATAGCATCGTTAAATCATTTTTGTGCGATCACACCGTAATAATTTAAAATTATTTTTTAATGATGGTGTTGAAAAATTAAACATCTCGTGCATTTGATGTTCTAAGCGCACGAGTGCATTTATTTAGGTAAATGTACTAGTTACCAGAGTTTTTTTGCTGAAAATTAATTGATTTATTTGTAAAATATATTTAATGGCTTATATATTGAATGTTATAGGTTGTATATTGATAAAAATTGTCTTAGAAGGTCTCAAGTAACAAAAATATTGATTGACACAATAATAGCACATAAAAAAAATCAAAGAAGACAAGTTCTTTTTAAATTATTTACAAAATTAATATATTTGAAATATGTGTAAGTTTAACTAATATGTAGTTGTTGGTGTGTGTCATGCAGAGCCACAAATTTTTAAAATCTCCTTTCCTATTTAGATTTAATTAAAATTAAAAAAAAAACAAAAAAATCAATACTTACCTTAAACCATTGCTTCTGCCTACAAAATTTCACCTTAGGGTTTAACTTACTCTACCACTTCACAATTAGGGTTTTTCAATTTAAGCATTTTAGCTTTAATGGGTTTGTGTACTTACTATATACAAGGCATTTAACATGTAAAGTAGGGGAATCAATTATTGAATTAGATACAAAACCTGTTGGCCCTCTCCGTTTTCTTTTTTAAATGGCTATATTTTCCATGGCGTGCCCTTTGTAATATAATGCATCTGTGCTCCCTGTGTAATACAACGCATCAATATACTACAATACTCTCTATTATGTTTGGTTTGTTAATCGTTGCTCCCAGTGTAATATAACACATCGATGTGCCTCTTCCAAATAACAACGTTAAATAATTTCAATACGCTCACACTGTAATAATTTAAAATTAATTTTAAAAATTAATTTTCTGTGATGGTGTTGAACAATTAAACATCTAGTGTGTTTAATGTTCTAAAAACATCAGTGTGTTTATTTGGATAAATAAGTGCACCAATTACCAAAGCGTTTTTTACTGAAAATTATTTGATTTATTTGTAAAATATATTTAATAGCTTCTATATTGAATGTTCCAGGTTGTATATTGATAAACAAATGTCTCAGAAGGTCTCAAGTAACAAAAATATTGATTGACACAATGATAGCACATCAAAAAAATCAAAGAAGATAAGTTTTTTTTAAATTCTTTACAAAATTAATATGTTTGAATTATATGTAAGTTTAACTAATATGAATTAGTTGGTGTGTGTCATGCAGAGCCACAAAATCAACAAGGTTGATAAGATTAATTCTAATCTAAGTGTAGAAGAGTACAAAAGCCTAATAGAAAAATTGCAGAATGATGAATCAGGTGAATGGGAAAATACTATTCAATATGAGTTTTTTTTTTTGAATTTTCCTTAATAATATACTTAAGAATATTAGATAAGATGTTTCAAATAATATATTAATTCATATATGTTTAATGTTATATATGGAGAAACAACGAAGGAAAAGATGAATGTCGTTCTAAAAAAAAATAATTATAGAACATGTAAATGACGATGAATTGGTCCTTAGCTCATCTAGAGTGGTGTCAGAGGTTAATGAATGGAGAATTTTTTTACAGAACTATGAGGAATCTAGTGGAATGAATGTACAGACGCACTTTCTACTTACAATACAAAAATCAATCCAATGATTCTAAGAACCAAATTATATCTAAACTACATGAAACATTTTGAGAGCAATGGCCAATGAGACACGCGAGTCTTGCAATAGCAAAAACATAAAACAACAAAAAATTATCATTCAAAAGGTAATATTCCTAATTGTATAAAATGATTTTCTATACTGATATGTATATATTACATAAACCATTCATTTATTAATATAAATTTAGTTATATTTAGTTTTCATGTATCATTATAAAAGTAGTTTATTACTTTTTTCAAGAAGATTATGAAGATCTCAAATGATCAATGCATTGATATGCGAAACATGCCAGTAGGAATGTCCAAAAAAGTGTATAAGAATATGGTCAAAGAAATGGACATACTTGCATCACAGGAGGAGCCATTTCAACAACAACGTGCTTCAAATGTATGTAATCATGATTGAGTTTGTACATATAAAAAATATTTTAGGATTAAATATTAATTTTCAAGTATTTTCTTGCAGAAAATAAAATAAGAAGGAACTCATTCATCACATAAAATAGGATGGAAAGGAAGAAAATGTTTGATTTCAAATTTTGTGAGTATAAATTGTTAATATTTCCTTATAAAAACTCAAGGTTTCATTTTCTTATATTTTAAGTTGTTTTACAACAACCGTCCTTGAATGCATTCAGATAGGTGCTAACATACAAAGAAGAGCCATCAAAATAATTGATTGACATTGGTTAAATAAATGTTGTGAGTATATGTTGGCATATGAAAAATTAATAATAGAATTTTTAATTATCTATGTTGTTTTACTTCTCTGAGTTTATAATGAATAGAACAAAAAAATCCTTTATATTAAATCTATGATTTATAATGGAGTTTAAACATGTAGGAAAGTATGGAACTACGCTAACAAAAGACTTGGTGCAACAAGGCATGAGACTTGGTTTTGAAACCATGTGCATATTTTATGAGTAACTTCTTTCTATGGTACATTGCTATTCGATTTACATTGATGAATATTATTTATTTCAATTTTCATTATTCGCAGTGCTCACCAATGTAGATACACTCATTACACTTTATTTTTATGTTTGCAGATGGAACTACAAGATCGAGAAAATGAAAACACTTAATGTAATCAACAAAATATTCCTCCAAATAACCCAATTCATGGAAGTAACTCGAGCACTGACAACAGTTCTAGCAAAGAATGACGATCGATTTGGACAGAAATGCAACCTATTGTTTTTTTTGAAATAATTGTGTGTAAAAATCAATCATTTTGTTTAATCCGATGGGCATAGTGTCCCAATTGAAATACAAGGGGTTACCAATAACAATCCCATTTTGTATGACAAAGAGCCTCTTATTGATATATAAAAAAATACATTTTAATTTATTCTATTGTGTTATCTAATGTCGTTGTGAAATGCTACACCACTGATTAAATATATGAATGATTAAATGTTATAATGAAGATATGCGAAATTTGATGATATAACAAATTAATCCAAACATCATATACAAATGCACTAATCAAATTTTAATTTATATGAATATTTTTATAATATATATGTCGGTTTTTCGATGAATAACAGATTTTAAAAATTACAATAATTGCACTGTCATAGGTCAATGTTTCCAAAAAATAGAAAATTTCATTCAAAAAACAAGTGTGTCTATAACATAAAAACAGATTGGTGCGTTATGTTATATAAAATAACTATGACGGTATATTTTTGCATGCCCGATGCCTTTTAAGAAAATAAGAGCACTAGTGCGTTTATCTCTTCAAGCACAGATCCTGTTTGAAATTAATGTCGTAGTGAATTGTAATTCTTAACGCACCAATGCTTTCATATAACTAACTCCTCAATCCTACAAAATGTTATTCCATCTCGGTGCATTATGAAAACTAACAACACTGGTCCTTTTGTATAACTAATGCATTGGGGCATTATGAAAACTAACAACACCAGTCCTGAAATGATTTTTGCATACGACTTTGATTAATATAATTCTTGTGTTGTTGGAAAGGTACCCATGTGTTGAATAGTGCTATGGGGTGCAACACTTAAGCGGCAAGGTTTTACCCCCAAAATATTATGTTTGATGCCTCAAACTAGTTTCATAGGGTTTAGACTCTAAATTTTCAAACTATGACCCATGAGAAAAAATGGTCCCATGAGCTTATTCCTCCACCTTTTCCACTCTAAAAGCATCAATACATATGAAAAATAATACTTAATGATCCAATTTAAATCACAGTTTCCAATTTTTGGAGGATTTTGGTCCCCAAAAGCTTCTACTTAATGAGGTAAGGAAAATTTTCCTCCACCTTCTCTTTGGTGAACCATTTAGCTTTTCATGGAAGCTTTTCTTTCAACCCAATCTGCAAAAGGTCATGCTAACCATGTCTTGTAGTTCTAGGAATCTTCTAAAAACTATATCCTCTATAAACTATGTGTGAGCATCTAGTGCCAAATCCTTTACAAAAGGTAGGACCTAGTCCTCTTCTTACCATGGAAGGCTCATAGAGTTTCAGATTCTTTACATTCATCACTGAGTAAATGTGCATGAATGGGGGTAGATTGATTATATAAGTGTTATCTCCCACATTCTTCAGTATCTCAAAGGGACCATATCATAGAGCCTTGATTTTCTTACCAGGACCTTATAGCCTCTCCTTGTTAAATTGTAGCAATATTATAGATTTTAAATTTCTGTGGTGTGAGTTTTGAGATGTTGAGTTCGGAATCTCCACAGTGAGCATTTTTTACATCTATGTTTCGGGTCTAGAACAAGACCCATCACCAGGACAAATCATGTAGAAAAGAGAGGAGGAAAGATCGTATATATATAAATTAAGAGTGCAGGGATGCCAACCGACCAACCATCTAATAATTAGAATTTTTAATTTTAAAGAATTAAATTTAAATATTATGTTTTTCACCTTGAAGAATTTATCTATTCTATGTTGATCATGCCTGATCTTACATGTTTCCTACGACTTATACAATGTATCATGTACTAGTATACGGCTTTTCCTGATATTATCGACAAAATTTTCCTCACTTAAGGCATCCCTTGTAAGATCCCCCAACTTATCCTTGCTACCCATATACAATATCCAAAGGTGAAGGTGGAAAATATCCAAAACAAGTTTCAAATGGGGACTTACCAATAGAAGTGTGGTCTATTGTTATAAGAGTGTTGTATATATACTGTATTTTTTCCCTAAGTCTTTCGATGCTTTTGATTGTAAACCCTCAAAATTTTCACCAAAGTCTTATTGAATACTTTTATTTGCCCATTTTTCTATGGATGGAATGTTGTATACCTTTTCAACTTCATGTCCATATTCTCCCATAATGTAGTTCAAAATCCACTAGTTAATATTTTTTCCCTATCTGAAAAGATGATCCTTGGTATCCCAAATTACACCACCTGTCAAAAGAATAAGTTCACCACTTCTCTCTCACTAATGGTATTTTTACAGGGCATTAGAAATCATGTTGAACCTGTATGTTAATTTTTCATATTGTTCTATGTTGAATCAATTACATTAGCCCAAATTAATTTTCATTAATAGTGCATCCAAATATTAATAGCGTAAATAACCATGAACAATAACTGAAGATAGAAAAATGCATACAATGATAAAGAAGACAATAGCACAACCATAAGAGACAGTAGATTGGTCCAAGACCAGGGCAAAATCCCACTATGGGGGAAACCCTTTCAAATCTTCTTCTTCAATAAATCGTCATAAAAAGTTTTCAGCAGAGAGTACAATGAGCCCAATACATATATGCATCTGAAATAAATAGATCGGATCTATATATCTGCAGATATACAAAATCAAAAACACAGATCCGATGTATCACCGAAATCAAGTGATCTCATCTTCCCAGTTCTAGATCTAGATCCAGAATGTTGTCAATGATTATTATGAAGCGATTGTGACTGAGCGACAGATGAATGAAGACACTACACAAGCAACTGACTGTCATCCAAATCATATTTTCCCAAAAAATATATTAACTGTGGCCTTAATTCTCTCAACCCATGGCTGAATCTCCCTTAACTACGACTTGAGCACTATGTGCCCGCGAATGAGGTCCTGATCAACCTGGAACCCTAGTCGCACCCTGAAAATGGTTTGCCCACGGCTTTACCAGCTCAACTGTGACCTCAATAAGGCCTACTTGTGGCTTTGTCTCGCCTCAGCTGCTACCTCAACATGGCCTGCCCGCGGTTTTAGCCCAGAATACCCAGAGCTAATGTGAGCCCCTACCTGTGATCTTGATCCTTAATGCGAGCTTCTCTTGACGTACATGTGCAAGCCAAGACGTAAAAATATGAATCAATACCATGAGAGCATGAATAAGATCTCATGAAATAATGTGTGAGAATGATCTTGGAGTTGCTTCTAATTATAACTTTTTGATGGACCACTTCGGGCTTTAACTAAATCCACATGAGTTTAGGCTGACCCATAAAAAAGTAAAATAATTCATAAATTAAATTCTTCTTAACTGATTGGGGTGATCTATAGTTCAATTTTTTCCTCTCGAAAAGAGGAGTGTAATGAAATTATAATCGCAACCATATGAGCTATCAAAAGTGGAATTTGACTCTAGTTGAAAAAATTAACACTCCCTCTCAATTAGGAATAATGCCACTTGATAATATTTTCTTGTAGATATTTAATTCAAAGTGTCTTCACGGCTCAACTCCATATTTTTAAAATTTCTTGAATCTAGAAGAAGAAGAATTGGGGAGCAATAGATTCCACCTGTACCTAGCAACAGGATAGTTCATCACATAGTGGAGCACATCTCCGACCATGTAATCTCATCGAGGAGCTCAATCTCAACCCAGAATCATAAAAGGGGAGAAAATCCCAACCCAATCTACTCTTATCAGTCATGTGGTAGAGAACCTGCATCATAATCGACTGGGGTTGTACACCCTAAGTACACTCTCAACTCGTTGGCCAAATGAGGAGCGATATTCCCATCAAGCCTTGCTTGAGGGTATGATTCCAACTGGGGTATATTCTTCATAGACCAGACAGGGGAGCAACATCTCCAACCATATGAGAATAGGGGAGTAACATCTCAACCTTAGGTAATAGATACACAAATTCCATATTTTCCAGAGATCCCTCAACCCCAGGAGCCCTTCATCTCAATTCTAACCCTGAGAGCTCAAGCGAGGTAGGAAGAGCTTTCTCAGTGCCCTTGATCAGTGTTTCCCATTATTCGAAGGGGATACATCCATAATTCCAAGTTGTTCTATGAAGAGCAATAACTTTCCTTTCTGTAGTGCCTTGGTGAGAATATATGTTATATGTTCATTAGTCGATATGTGGTGGAGTCTAACAACTCCTCTCTCCACCATGTCACAGATAAAGTTATATCGAATCTCAATATGCTTGGACTTGTCATGAAATACATGATTCTCTTCCAAATGGATCTCGCTCTTGTTATCACAATATATCATTGTGGTATCTAAGTCTTGACCAAAGATATCACTAAAGAGCTTCCTTAACCACACATCTTCACAACTAGTCATACTAGCAGCAATGTATTTTGCTTCTGCGGTGCTCAAAGCTACCAAATTTTTCTTCCTGCTCATCCAGGATATCATGGTAGAACCAAGACTAAAACAACATCCATATGTATTTTTTATGTTAGTGACATTACTTGCCCAGTCAGTATCACTGTATCTATGAAGTTGAATATCGCTAATAGAATATCTCAGACCAAGTGTGATCTATCCTTGTAAGTATCTCAATACATGTTTGGCCGCAAGCCAATGCACATGAATGGGCTCAGTCATGAAATAAATAAATGTGTTAACTGCATAACATATATCTGGATCGGTGTTCATGAGCAACATCATAGCCCCAATTAGTTGTTTGTACTGTGTTGGGTTTTCCATATCAGGTCCAGTTTCTTTTCCACACAGCTTCTTGAAATTCATCTCCATCGGAGTAGTCATGGATTTTCACTCAGTCATACCAAAACGTTCCAACATCTTCACTACATACTTTACATGTGAGAGAAATATCCCATCAGACCTTTGCCACACCTCAAGGCCCAAAAATTAGTGCATGATACCGAGGTCTTTCATCTCGAATTCAGAGGCTAGCTTCCTCTTGCATTTGATCATCAATGGTTCACTTCCTGTTAAGAATAGATCATCAACATATATAACCAGAATTAGTGGAAAACCTTGGAAAACTTTAAAATAGAGGTTGGGATCAACATTTTTTCCCTTGAAACCTAGTTTCATTAGATAGCTATCAATGCAAGCATACCAAGCCCGGGGATCTCGCTTCAATTCGTACAATTATTTCTTCAACCTAAAAACATGTGCTTTGTGATATTCCACTTTAAATCTCTGTGGTTGTTCCACATACAATTATTCCTATAACATACCATGGAGGAAAGTGGTCTTTACATCCATCTAATGAAAGGTTTATCCTTGACTAGCAACAAGGGCAACTATCGAACAGATAGTTGTATATCAAGCCACGGGTGAAAATATTTCATCGTAATCTTCTCCCTATTTCTAAGAGGAACCTTGAGCTATGAACCTCGCTTTGTATTTCTCAATTCTTCCATCGATTCCATGCTTGATCTTATATAACGATTTCGAAGTCACAACATACTTCCCATGTGATCTCGGCACAACATCCCATACATCATTTTTCGCAATAGATTCATATTCCTCGACCATAACATCCTTCCAAACTTTTTCTTTAAATGCTTCTTCAAATGAGGATGGTTCATCTTGAATCATGGTGCTCATAGTAGCAACACATACCTGATACCTACAATGTTCCTTCCTTTCTCTGAAGTATCGACGAATGCGAATACTTCTTTCACTAACTTGTAGAGTGTCGCAAAGCCAAAGCCCTATCTTCCTTGTAGGAGGATCACTGGGAGATGAATCTAAAGGATCCATAGGCTCCATGCGAGTATCAATATCATCTGACTCAGGCATAGAAGGACCATCTAGAATATTTCTGTCAGCATCATATTCCTTGGGAGGGAAGGAAGGTCTCCTAATTTACAAAGTGAAACATTTCCATAAAAGGTTACGTCCCTACTAATTTCAATGTTACTTTGACAAGGAATGTATATTTTGTATGCCTTAGAGTTTTCATAGTAACCCATAAACATACATTTTCTACATGTAGCTTCTATCTTGTTTCTTTTGTCTTCTGGCACATGAAAGAATATGGGACATCCAAATATATGAAGGTGATTGGTGTCGAGTTTGTTACTTATAGATATTTCTTCTAGAGTCTTGTTTCTCAATGCTTGATGAGGCACTCAGTTCTAAACATATACAATAGCATGTGTGGCTTCATCCCACAGAAACTTTGGTACCTTCTAATCATGAATCATGGCATGAGTAGCTTCCAATATCAATTGGTTCTTACTTTCAGCTAAGAAATTATGTTTAGGTGTTTAAGGTACAATAGTTTCTTTCTTTATCCCTTATTTCTTGCAAAATGTTATGAATTGTTTTGGCATGTATCCTCCTCCATTTTCAGACCTGAAAACTTTGATTCTTTTCCCTAAGTGATTATCAACCAAAGCTTTGAATTCCTGGAATATTTCAAAGGCTTCATTCTTGTGCTTGAGGCAGTACAACCATGTCTTTCTTGAGAAATTGTAAATGAAGGTGATGTAATAGAGACGACCACCAATAGAGTGCACAGGCATCAGACCACATATATCTGAATGAATGAGATGGAGGATGCCAGTTGTTTTGTTCTTAATGGAGGGGACTGGTCCCCTTGTTTTCTTTCCACTTACACAACCTTGAAAAACTCCGTCATGCTGAGCTTTAACTCTGGGAATACCTGATACCCATCTCTTCAATTTTGGAAGAGAATCATAGTGTAGATGAGCCAGCCTATGGTTTCATAATTCATTGAGATGATTGGTGTTATGAACTAATGCTAAAAGTGTCCTTCCTGTGACTTTGTAGAGTCCCTCAGATCTCAGACCCAATGTGAATGCATATTTCATATGTGAACTAGTAGGCCAAGATAAGACGTTTACATTGATGAAGGCAACCCTCATCCCTTTATCTCCTAAAGTGGATATATAAATAAAATTCTTCATTAGACTTGGAACATACATAACATCATGTAGAAATACTGATTCCCCAAAAGTTCAACTGAAACTCAACATATCAAAAACCTTTTACGGGATGAGTGGAGTTATCTCCAAAACTTATTTTCAACTTAGTATCCCTCTCTACCAGATTAGATAGGAATTATTTGTATCATAATAAGTGATGAGTGGCCCCACTGTCAACTATCCAACTATCCCACGAATCCACTGAAGAATAACTAATAAGTGAAAAAATAATAATTTATTTAGTTTTATTCACAATATCACTTTCATACCTAGGATCCCTTTACTTCTTTTGAGAATGATCTTCTTTTTAATGATCGCTTGAAGAATATCTTCTCCTTTCATATTTTTTTTCATCGTTGTAACTTTGACTGTCTCTTCTTCTTTTATCATTGTAGTTGCTTCTAGTGTTGTATCGTGGCCTCTTTCTCTTTTCGGGAAAATCACGTGTATAGTGACATTTCTTGTGGCAGTTGTAGCATTCAATATGGGCTAGAGACCTATCATTCCTTCCTTTTGATATTTGGGGAGGAGATCTTCTTGAAGGGCCTCCTTTTGAGCTTTTCCTTTTGTTTTGGGTGACATATGCAACGTGCTGTCCTTCTTAATGCTTTTGAATCCTTCCTCTTGCTATCATTCTCCATTATTCTTAAGTAAAATTTCCAACAATCTCATCAAATAAAGGAAGAACGTTGTTGTTTCTAATTATATTAATGAATGTTTCCCAAATAGAATGAATAACTCTAAGAGTCACAAAAACCAATTCTATGCCAGACAGATTCTCTCCAATTCTCTGGAGTCGATCTCTAAGATGAGAGATCTGCATAATGTAAGGCTGAACAATTTCACCTTTGTTCATATTCACTTCCTTGAGTTGATATTTCAAGGTGATAATCTCATTTATATTGTTGACTTCATACATGTCGTATATCTTGAGATACATGTATTTATATTTTATTAAATTCCAAACACATGCAAGTAAATGACCTTGTAAACCATCAGTTATGATTTTATTTTCTTTTTTTGGGTGTGGAGCTTGATTATTTTCTTTATTTAGATGTATCGTTTTTTTGGAACCCTTTTCTTAATGGGGTGGAAATTCCTCCCGTCGTTTGATTGCCATCAGGGGGTCCGGGGGGTTTTGGGGGCAGTGCCCCTGAAGCTAAAAAAAATGTAAAATTTCTTTGTAAAATATTGTAATTTCGTAGTCAATATGGGTCATTCATTAGGCGGATGATCTGACAATAGAAGCTATATTTAATTTAGGGTTTTTTTCCCTATAAGGAAACCCCTATGTTGTATGAGGGTATTGTATTGCGGTTGTGTATCGTGTGTATATTCTGAGCGAAAATAAGAAAGGGGGATTGTGTGAGATAGTAGATGATATTATAGCTAATCTATTGTATGTTGCGTCTATTCATTTTCCTGGATAATAAAAAGGAAGGACTGGTTGTTTCCGTGGACGTAGCCCAAGTTGGGTGAACCACATATATTTGTCTCTCTTTTTTTATATGTTATTTTTGTATTTATGTTTCCACATGTTTTATGTGTTCCATTGCTCTGTAATATATAAATTTCTAACAACTTTGGACTCACCTTTCTTATATATGATCTTGATAGTGGCGGAGGAATATTCTAGAGCCTCGTGCATCCTTCCTTGAATGTATTCTAGCACATCATTGTTGTCAACTATGATCTCTAATCTGACTTTCCATGTAGCAAAGTTTGATACGTCACCCAGTTTCTCATGCTCCTTGAAGGTAGAGGAAGATATCTTGACCTTAGCTTTAGATAATCTTTCTGATAGGCTTGTAGATCTGCTTGTCTTCTCTTGGGCTTGTCTTTCACCTAAGCTCTGATTCCATGTTAATTTTTCATAGTGTTCTATGTTGAATCAATTACTTTATCCCAAATTATTTTTCATTAAAAATGCATCCAAATATTAGTAGTGTAAATAACCATAAACAGTAACTAAAGATAGAATAATGCATGCAGTGACAAAGAAGACAATAGCACAACCATAAGAGACAACATATTGCTCCAAGATCAAGAAAAACCCCACTATGGGGGAAACCCTTTCAAATATTCTTCTTCAATAGATCGTCATAAAAAATTTTCAGTCGAGAGTACAATGAGCCCAATACATATATGCAGCGGAAAAAAATAGATCAGATCTACAGATCTACAAATCTATAACATCAAAAATACAGATCGGATGTATAACCAAAACGAAGTGATCTTAGATTCCTAGTTCTAGATCTAGATAAAATATAAATTGCTGGGAAATCATTCATAATTTTCACACATTTCACAATTTATAATGTTTTTGTTAATGACCATTCTGAAGCGACTGTGACTGAGCGACAAATGATATAAGACACTACACAAGAAATTGACTATGATCCAAATCCGATATACCTAGAAAATATCTTAACGACAACCTTAAATATCTTAGCCCGTGGCTAAAGCTCCCTTAACCACGACCTGAGCACTCTGTGCTCGTGGCTAAGGACATGATCAGTCTAGAACGCTAGTCGCGCCCTGAAGACGGTATGCCCACAGCTTTAACAACTCAACCGCGACATTGAAAAGGCTTGTCTGTGGCTTTGGCTCAGCTCAGTCGCTACCTCAATACGTCCTGCCTGCGGTCCTGGCCCATAATACCCATATCAAATGCGAGCCCCTGCCTGTGATCCCCTTAGCACAAGCTTCTCCTGACTGTAAGGTCCCACCTTACCCACCATCAATAATATAGAGAAGTAGAGGTCACATTAATCATTAATACTCTTTTTTTTTTTAAACATTACTAACTAAGTTATCGTGTAATCATGTTCTTTCATATATTTCAATATAAGAATATCACATAAGAAGTCAGGGATAACTTTCCCTTAAAACCAATTCCAAAACACATTTCCTCTCAAGTTTAAAAGATTTATAGCATGTGCTCTTCTCATACTTCTAGATGAACTCTAAGTAAGACTAGAAATAAATTCCACCATAATTCCATGTGCAAACATTAAGCTAGGTCAACCTATTTGATTTCCTATATTTGGCTAAATAAGCTCCACATATTGACCCTTGGTATCATAACCACAAAAGTATAATGCTTCTATTATAAATATCACATATAAGTGTATGGATATTAACCTGCCTATAGCAAGGAAACTGAGGGAAGAATATTCCTCTATTCATCAGTAAATCTAATAAATATGATATGTTTATGAAATGGAATCACAAAATACATTGACCCAACAACATTTCTAAATTCATCAATTCTCAATCCCAAATATTAAGCCAATCCTTCAATCATGAGAATTACATAATGAATGATGCAACAAGAGAAACTATTGTTACCAATTTGGAAGAATATTATTATTCAAAAAGTGCCAACCAAAACAATGACCTACATAAACAAGTAGTAATTTTCTATAGACATTGAAGCAAAATAATGCACCCATGCATACATGCAGCTCAGGTGAAACTTATTATGCTAATTTGCACAAAATCCTACAAAATTAGCCACTGTAAAATTGTTTCCAACAACAAGCCCTTTTTTTTTATGAAAGCTTTAGATAATACAAGAAAAAATTTCCTTATTCTCTATTCACACTTCAAAAAATTATTTAATTCATTTTAACATTCATACCAAAAACTTTTAGACATAGGAAACTACACCCATTAAATAGTCTATTTATAATTTCTAGTACATAAAAACTACATTAACTAATACTTTTACACTAACAATTTATATGCACAAAATCTACAGCCATTCAGAACTTTTGACAAACACTTTGGAAACATGCAATCTACAGTCATTGAGACCTTATGACAAACACTTTGCAAGCATGCAATCAAAAGCCATTGAGACATTTTTTTCAAACACTTGGCAACAATGAATTTAAGATTCTTATTCAACTCATTTATCTCATAAAATTCAGAAATTGAAACTTCAAATGTTGGTATCTTAAAACAAGGACTAAATAATCTTAGTGTTTCATCAAAAACTCAACAATAGGTGCACATAACTGACAACAGAAATCTGCAAAATTGCCCATATTTATTATCTGGGTTCTGAAATGTATTTTTTTGGAATCAAATCAGGGGTTACAGATTCGATAGGCACAGATACCCCCTAATGTTTTCCCAAATAAATATGAAACCATGTGTAGATGTTTTTTTTTAACAAGCAAATATGTTGACCCCAAGAATTTCATTTACAAATTCTATCAAACACATGACATGCAAGATTGAATCTACACATATATAAAACAAATAGCAACATTGAATTAAATTATAATTACTTATGTGTAATCTAAATTCTTTTCAAAATCATTTCAACCACTTAAGTGAATTGAAGGGCTTTGAGATTAATCCAACATTATTTTCATTCATTATTCCAAACCCATGGAAAGCATCTTGAAATATTGCAATACATATTGATTGAAAATTACCTAAATAATTCTCTTTGAAACTCTTGGTTGTCATTTTTTTTTTTTTCATTTTTACTTTAAGGGTTGATCTAGTGAATCCTCCACATATATTTTGGTTATACATCGATTTCCAACTATGGTAGGCTGAAAGTTAACACTTATCCATGCATAATGATTAAAAATAATAATAGCATTTCCCATTCAGGGATTCTGTCAAACACTTTGAAAAATAGGTTGAAACCCTTTCTAAAACATGTCTCTAATTACCTGAAACAAAACCATAACTCATGAAAATCTTACCCAATTCCTTTGGAATTTCTTAATTACTTGCATCAATATTTGGCTTTCCTTTTTCAAATGCTACAATACCAAGGTTAGTACAATAAAATACATAAATAATAATTACATAACATCTTGAGATCTAAACATCTATACATATAGGCGACTCTTAGTCTTCATTTTCAACTAGCCAGTAAGATTCCAAATAACATAAGCTTAAACCAAAATTTGATGCTTACAACAATTTAAATTTCTACTTTTTGTTTTATGCTAAAGTTATACTACAATTTTAGGACAATGAAAATTATACCTGAAGAGATATTCAAATCTAATTGCTTTGAATATGATCCATCTTTGATCCCTTAACCAACTCATTTGAACCATCCTGTTTTCCACCCAACCATATCCGATGAGGAATTCTCCCCCAGGAACCCCCGAGCTGTAAAAGCTCACAAGTAGTACGAAAATATAGCAGTAGAGAGATATAAAAGGCAAGTTGAGGAAGACAAGTTTCAATTCCTTTCAATACCACTCATGGTCAATTCCATTAGGCTGGGCTACTTAGCAATTTAGATCATCATTTGGCTACCCTCCTAGTCTCTCCCTCTCACAATATTTTTTATTTATTTTATAAATCTCTCCAACTCTTGGTATCACAATGCACCTCCCCCCCTAGTGAGAATACATGAGACACATATATAGGAGGAGAAACAAATTCTTGTCATAAAGGATGAGTAATATGCATTCCTTGTATTCCATTTAGTGGAGTGTAACTCATGCCATTAAGGAGAGATATGCATGCCTTAGTTAAGGTGAGTGTAACATATGCATTAAAGAGATTGTAAGAGGAATCTTTTATGATATGTCTTTAACGATTCTAAGAGGAATATGCCATTATTTAATGAGTGAATAAAATAGAGTGTAATGTATTATTAAAAGAGAGAGAGAGTTACATAGAGCGACGAGAATCATCAAGGAGAGAGGTGTCAAGTGATTGAGGAGATATAATTCCCTTTTAATAATAATATCACAGTCTCATAAAAGATAATAATAATATGAATAATATTAATAATATTTAGGATGAATTCGATATTGAACTATTATGATTGATAAATGATAAGTTAAGTGATTTTCCTTCAAGTATATTTAATTACCCATTGATTGGAGGTGATTTACTATTTTTGGAAAGTCATACTTGAGATGCTAGATATGACTTTCTATTTTTAGAAAGTCACTCTGAAATTATCAGGAATGAGATTTTATTAAGGAATTTCATCCTAGAGCTTCCCATGAGTGGTTTTCTTCTTCTGTAGAATATGGACTCTGCACCCCTATTGCATGCATCTTCGTGCCTTAATAGATTGAGGACTTTGTGCCCTGATCTACTCTAAAGATCCAACATTCCACACCTTGATATTTTTAAATATTATGGACTCCACACCCCAAACATTTAATTATAGATCCAAGACTCCATGTCTTTATATTTCATGGATTTAGGACTTTGTGCCCTAATCCTTTAAATATATATCCAAGACTATACGTCTTTATATTTCATGGATTTAGGTCTCTGCGCCCTAATTTCCATGGCTTCTCATCTACTCTGATTTGAAACTCTGTGCTTCACCTTAAGGTACTGATTGTGAGCTCATACCAATATGATGGTTAGTTAGTAAGGTCTTCTTCCAAGACCTACACACATCACAATCTCATAGATCAAAGGAATCAAATGAATTTCACAATTAACTTATTCACATTTTACCAAGGATTGTGAATGACTTCCACAATCATTTTGGTTTTGGAGAAATGACTTCCGTAGTCATTTATAAATCAAGCATCGTTGTTGGCAATGGTGATGTCTCCTGCCACATCATTCTTAGTACGATATTAAGCACATACAATCATACAAATCATGTTTCAACCATAAATCATAATTAACCATGTGTTCCACATAACCATGATCATCCATGGATCTATGTGTCTCAATCCTGGATCACCATCCATGTCATACACATATGCCCAAACTAGGATGCGAAAAGAGAATACATCACTAATATTCTCTTAACCAAAATTAGTTCATATACACACAACCATATATATTATCATAAGCACACAACAACTAGATGACCCAAACCAGGTCTATAGCATATAAGCATGCACATAAGTTTTTCATGCATACTATTATATCATTATATCAAAATCACCCTATGTAAGTGTCATCAAAGCTATCTCACCAAGAAGGGACACTACATACTCCCCCCTCTTGGGCTAAACTTGGCCCGAATTTTTTTTCTATAGTCATAAGATACTTAGGTCTTTTCGATTCTCCTATCAATAAGGTGTTAACCTTATATATATGTATTTAATGTTTGCTAAATTTGAAGCAACTCCATGAAAATTGAAAAATACCATTCTTAGTCAAGTAGATGATATATCCATGCCATATTAGGCATGTTTTGATATAAAATGCCAAATATTTCTATATCAAAACCAACCATACAATTTATAATACCATATCAAAATAATATTTTATGTAATTGATATGACATCTACTTAAGTTATCTATAATAATTTAATATTCTACATGTTTTTCTTTTTCATAGTATACATGAATCCTACATGTGTCATCTTCTTGGTTCTATTGTATGTTGATCTTTCCAAGCTATAAATAGCTCCCACATTGGTTTTATAAACAACAGTGATGGTCCATCCCATCTCACAATAAAATTTTCATGCAATAAGCATAAAAATCATCCTCATACAATTTCCCATGAAGCTACGCAACAAAACATGATGTCATGTATAAAACCCATTGTTACATCCCGCCTTATTATGTCTTCTCAATCCAAGTTTACCCTTTTCATTCCCTAAGACATCCTTGCAATCAAAATATTTAGGATCTACCTATAGTTTTTACTGAATTTAGGAAAATTCACAATTTGAGGTTCAAGGCACCCTTTTTAAAAAAAAATTTAACTAAGAAGATAAGGTTCCATACAGTCTTCATTGACCCACGTATGTATTATAGACCATTCCTTTTGTTTCCATAATATTCATTATTATTGAATTATCTAACTTGAGAATAAATTATGAATGACTCTATTAGAAGATCTTCATTCCGAAAGAAAATTTATGATATCTTTTTTAAAGCAGCTTGTAATCAAGAAAAAATATCATAATTATACAAATGCGATATCTATATTATTGAATCTACCTTGATAAATGTAAGTCAATTTTTTTTCCAACTATAAAATAGCTTAGCATTTCTATTCAATAATTATTCAATTAATTTTGTTTCAAGTCTGATTCCTTACTATTAATAGGTACACAAAAACAAGCTATGAAAACCATAAATTTCTCAAAATGTGAAGAATCTTGTTGAATTTAAATAAAATTTAGACTATCACAAGGGAATTTCTATCCTAAAGGTAAACCTTTTTTTTTAAAGATAATTACCACTATCTCAAATGATTACAATATTTTGTAGGAATAATAAATACTCATACAACTATACATCCAAGCACAAAATTCCTAAATCCAACAATCTCTTCCATTCGACATACAATACAATCATCTTAGGCTTCTAAATTATGCAATAATTCCAATTCATCAAAATTTGATCTCACTCTCCTTCAATTTCTCCCTCAAAAAAAATATCACAAGCCCATATTTTTGTAAAACAAGAACTCAAATAGTATTTTCATTAATAACATATCTTTTTAAATAAAACAAAGTTCTCAACATAGAAAATGTTTATCTTCTAAACATGTTATTCTCTTAACAATTTACAAGTTAATCAAATTCCAAGAAAGCAATTCATCAAGTTGATAAAAAATATGAATTTTGACTCGATCACCTAACTAAAAATAGTTTAGAGCAGTTCATGAGTTCAATCCTCATGATTTCTCTAATTAATTTCATTAAATAAAATTCAAGCAATAAGCGATTGATAAAATCATTAAGGAGACTATTATGGTATTTCCTAGACCTAATTTGTCTTAAGCCAAAAGAAAAGATATTTCATCAACTTATCACAATAATCTTTTTCTACATTTCAAGAATTTGAAAATCATTTTAATTCTACCTAAATTCGACAAATACAAAATTATTACAATACTAGAGGATATATATCTAGCTCACACTTGACTCCATATATCAAAATCAATTATTCAAAACATTCTAATTCACCTAATGGTGTTTAGTATACCAATCTTAGTATCTTCATTTGTAATAAAAATAAAATAATGGATTTAAATCTCAAGCAAAGCCATGTTACGAATCTATATCCATTTAACTTTAATTACACATAATCACTCATCCTTACTCATGTTTATGAGATTCCATAAGAATAATTTTTTCATTCTAACTAGAAGAATTTCTTAGCTTATAGATAAATGTTAGTAGGGATTCCACACCCATACCTTACCTACTTAACTCATATATATATATATATATATATATATATATATATATATATATATATATATATATATATATATATATATATGTTAGTATGGATTCCACACCCATACATTAGCTCATAGATATATCATTAGGGGAATTTTGAGGTCTAAAATGGGCCTCCTAAGGAAAATTTACAATCAAAATTCACTTTATGAGAACCAATCACATTTTAGGGGATGACATCATCCCTAATGGTTGAGGTGATATTGATTGAGTTAAAGGTACTTGCTTGTCACATTCTCAATGGTGGATAAAAATTCATGGATAACCATGGTAGTGCTCTAAGTACTTTTAAAGTCAAAGTAAAGTACTCACAATAAATGTCATTTCACTCTTTTTGAATAAAAATATATTATTTCATTTCATATTTCTTGAAAGAAACAATGCATATCCCTATACATTTATTATATTATATTATTTTTATATAGTATATTAATTACATATTATTATACAATTTAAATAATATAAATTTTAATTAATAACATATAATATAATAAAGAATTTATAATGTATATTTATATTTTAATTTAATTTATTTATGTACAAAAAACAAATGCATTAGTTGTTCAATGATAATGACTTTTTCTTGAAAATAACATTCTTATTTATAGTCACATCAACACAATTTTTTTATTAATTTTATTTTGGTACAAATTTTCAATTGAATTTAACTATGGTTAAATGGATTGTGGTGCAAAAAGTGAATTGCAAATTCATAAATATTATTTTATTGGTTTAGCTATTATTTTGTTATTTCCTTCGGAGGCCCATTTTAGACCTCAAAATTATCCTAATGGCTAGTATGGATTCCACACCCATACATAACTTTAGGAGAACATAACCTTCAAGTGATCCTTAAAATGGATTCTATAACCATTCATGCACAAGTCATTTAAGCATCTTGTTTATTAGGAAGGTCATACCACAACCTAGTATTTGAGTAATTTCAAGTTATTTGATGCATAATGTCAACCCAAACTACACAAACTCATCTCAAAGAAATCATAGGAATTCCATTCTTACTTATTAAGAATGTATTCCCAAATCATATTTTAACACATCAAATTAACGCACATACATTACTCGTGAATCTACTTTCATAGTTAAAAGTGACATCTTTCAAGGTAGCTTCTATTAAGTTTCCATTAGTGTAGATAAGAAGAGAGTCAAAATTAATATGGTGAACTCAATCATCACGTTAATTGACTCTCAACCTTGCACTTGTTACACATTCTCAAAGCATACACACCAAGTTCATCATACTATAGTCCAAATTAATCCAATATTTTCCTCGGTAGATATGATTTCAGCTAGTAAATATGGCTACTAGGCCCACATCACATTAAGAATGATGCCTTAAACATATACGCGATCATGCATACAATCTACCTATCATACTCATCGATTGACAATAAAGCCATTCACATGCTTGGGTTTAACTCCAAGATTCTCAAGCACATCCTTTCTGTGCATATCATTAAGCCTTTTAACATATTTCTAATAATTTGTCTTCACAAAATATAAAGGAATATAAGAAAGCATTCGTTTTTTCTTTTTCTTTCATGAGTCTCTAAATTACATAATAATAATAATATTAATAATATCCCCTATGCAACCAATATGCTTCCAAGTCAACATATACAACAACTCAACATGCATGAAAAATCAACATTCATACATCATCAAACTACAAGTAAGCATGTTGGCCCAGTAGGCCCTAGTATTGTAACTCACTCTGATACCATATGTAAGGTCCCACCTCACCCACAATCAATAATATAGAGAAGTAGAGGTCACATTAATCACTAATATTCAAATTTTTTTCTAACATTACTAACTAAGTTATCATGTAATCGTGTTCCTTCATCTATTTCAATATAAGAATATCACATAAGAAGTCAGGGATAACTTTATCTTAAAACCAATTCCAAAACACATTTCCTATCAAGTTTAAAAGATGATAGCATGCACTCTTCTCATACTTCTAGATGAACTCTGAGTAAGACTGGAAATAAATTCCACCATAATTCCATGTGTGAACATTAAGTTAGGTCAACCTATTTGATTTCCTATATTTGGATAAATAAGCTCCACATATTGACCCTTGATATCATAACCACAAAAGTATAATGCTTCTACTATAAATATCACATATAAGTGTATGGATATTAACCTATCTATAGGAAGGAAACTGAAGGAAGAATATTCCTCTCTTTATCAGTAAATTTAATAAATATGATATGTTTATGAAATGAGATCACAAAATATATTAATCTAACAACATTTCAAAATTCATTAATTAAAATTCTCAATCCCAATTATCAAGCCAATGTTTCAATCATGAGAATTACATAACGAATGTTGCAACAAGATAAACTACTATTACCAATTCAGAAGAATATTAGTATTCAAAAAGTGCCAACTAAAATAAAGGACCTGTATAAATTAGGCAGCACAATAATGCACCCATGCATACATGCATTAGGGGGAATTTTGAGGTCTAAAATGGGCCTCCTAAGGAAATAATAAAATAATAGCTAAACCAATAAAATAATATTTATAAATTTGCATTTTACTTTTTACACGACAATTCATATAACCATGGTTAAATTCAATTGAAAATGTGTACCAAAATAAAATTAATAAAAAAATTGTATTGATGTGACTATAAATAAGAATGAGCTTTTCAATAAAGTGTCATTATCATTGAACAACTAATGTATTTGTCCTTTGTACTTAAATAACTTAAAATAAATTATAAATATAAATTCATAAATTATTAATTGTATAATATACTATTAATTAAAATTTATATTATTTAAATTATAAATAACATATAATTAATATACTATATAAAAATAAAATAAAATAATAAAATAAATGTAATATATTATTTTATGTATTTTTTATATTACATATTGAATTGATTTGATTTATAACATAAGAAAAAATAATATATAATATAAAAATGAATATAATGTATATTCTATAACATTTATATTATTTTTCATAATATTATATATAATAATATATAATATTAATATAATTATAATGAAATTAATTTAGTTGTATTTAAAAGTAAACAAAAAAAAATATTGAAACAGATTTAATTTATATTTATAAATATAATATAAGATTTATATACATTGAAATTTTAGACCTTTTTTTGCCCCAAACTATGTTGAACCTAATATACTTTTTTTAACATACAAAACTAATGTACATTTTTTCATCATACAAAACTAATATAATTTTTTTCCTTAATTTTAATATGTTTGTATTGTTATTAATATTATAATATCATTATTCATAGATTTGATTTATCATAAAATTACAAGGTTACATTTTTATTTATTTTGATTTCATATGTATAATATATATGTATAGATATTAACTTATAATTAATTTGAAATTATAATATTAAATAAAATAAGATAAATATATAATTTAAAAATAAATATATGAAAATATACAAATATAATATTTATTGAAAAATGTGTAAAGACATAAAGATTATGTAAGGATATGCATTGTTTTTTTCAAAAAATATGAAATGAAAATAATAATATTTTATTCAAAAAATGTGAAATGACATTTATTATTAGTACTTCACTTTAAGGCTTTAAAAGTACTTAGAGCACTACCATGATTAACCATGATTTTTTATCCACCATTAAGAATATAACAAGTAAGTATCTTTAACTCAAACAATGCCACCTCAACCATTGAGGATGATGTCATCTCCTAAAATGTGATTGGTTCTCATAAAGTGAATTTTGATTGTATATTTTCCTTAGGAGGCCCATTTTAGACCTCAAAATTCCCCTAATGCAGCTGATATGAAACTCATTATGCTCATTTGCACAAAATCTTATAGAATTAATCACTGTAAAATTGTTTCCAACAATAAGCCTTTTTTTATGAAAACTTTAGATAATACAAGAAACAACTATCTTATTCTCTATTCACACTTTAGAAAATTATTTAATTCATTTTAACATTCATACAAAAAACTTGCAAACTTAGGAAGCTACACCAATTATTTAATTCATTTTAACATTCATACAAAAAACTTGCAGACATAGGAAGCTACACCCATTAAATATTCTATTTATAATTTCTAGTACATAAAAACTACGGTAACTAAGACTATTACACTAACAATTTATATGCACAAAACACTTTGCAAATATGGAACCTACATTCATTGAGCCGTTATGACAAACACTTTGCAAGCATGCAATCAAAAGCCATTGAGACATTTTTTTCAAACACTTGGCATCAATGAATTTAAGATTCTTCCTCAACCTGTTTATCTCATAAAATTCAAAAAATGAAACTTTAAATGTTTTATCTTAAAATAGGCACTAAATAATATTAGTCTTTCATAAAAAACTCAACAACGGGTGCACATAACTGACAACAACAATCTGCAAAATCACCCATATTTACAATCTCGGCTCTAAAACGTTTTTTTTTTTAAATCAAGTCAAGGGTTACAAGTACATTAGGCATGGATACCCCCTGATGTTTTCCTTAATCAATACAAAACCACGCGTAGATGCTTTTTTTTTAAACTAGAAAATATGTTGACCCCAAGAGTTCCATTTATAAATTATGTCAAACAGATGACATGCAAGCTTGAATCTACAGGTATATAAAACAATTAACAACATTGAATTAAATTATAATTACTTATGTATAATCTAAATGATTTTCAAAATCATTTCATTCACTGTAAGTGAATTGAAGGGCTTTGAGATTAATCCAACATTATTTTCATTCTATCATTCTTCCAAACTCATGGCAAGCATCCTGAACTATTGCAATACATACTGATTGAAAATTCCCTGAATGATGCTCTTTGAAACTACTGGTTGTCATCTTTGTTTTTTCATTTTTACTTTAGGGGTTGATCTAGTGAATCCTCCATGTATATTTCGGTTACACATCCATTTCATACTATGGTAGGCTGCAAGTTAACACTTATCCATGCATAATGATTAAAAAATAATAATAGCATTTCCCATTTAGAGATTTTTTCAAACACTTTGAAAAATATCCTAAAACCCTTTTTAAAACATGCTTCTAATTACCTAAAACAAAACCATAACTCATGAAACTCTTACCCAATTCCTTTGGAATTTCTTAATTACTTGCATCAATATTTGGCTTTCCTTTCTCAAATGATACAATACCAAGGTTAGGACAATAAACTACACAAATAATAATTCCATAAAATCTTGAGATCTAAACATATATACATATAGGCCACTCTTAGTCTTTATTTTCAGCTAGCCAATAAGATTCTAGATAACATAAGCTTAAACCAAAATTTGATGCTTACAAAAATTTAAATGTCTATTTTTTGTTTTATGCTAAAGCTATACTACAATTTTAGGAAAATGAAAATTATACCTAAAGAGATATTCAAATCTAATCGCTGAGAATATGATCCATCTTTTATCCCTTAACCAACTCATTTGAACCATTCGATTTTCCACCCAACCATATCCAAGGAGAACTTCTCCCCCTTGAACCCCCGAGTCATAAGAGATCACAAGCAGTACCAAAATATAACAGTAGAGAGATATACAATGCAAGTTGAAGAAGAAAAGTTTCACTTCCTCTCAATACCACTCATGGTAAACTCCATTGGATTGAGCTACTTAGAAATTTAGATTATCATTTGGCTACCCTCCAACTCTCTCCCTCTCACAATCTTTCTTATTTATTTTATAAATCTCTCCAACTCTTGGTATCATAATGCACCTCCTCCCCTAGTGAGAATACATGAGACACATATATAAGAGGAGAAACAAATTCTTGTCATAAAGGAGGAGTAATATGCATGCCTTGTATTCCATTTAGAGGGGTATAACTCATGCCATTAAGGAGAGGTATGCATGCCTTAGTTAAGGAGAATGTAACATATGCATTAAAGAGAGTGTAAGAGGAACCTTTTATGACATTTCCTTAATGAGTGTAAGAAGAATATGTCATTATTTAGTGAGTTCATAAAATAGAATGTAATGTATTATTAAAAGAGAGAGAGAGAGAGTTACATAGAGCTATGAGAATCATCAAGGAGATAGGTGTCAAGTGATTGAGGAGATATAATTCTCTTTTAATAATGATATTATAGTCTTATAAAAGATAATAATAATATTAATAATATTAATAATATTGAGGATGAATTCGATATTGAACTATTATGATTGATCAGTGATAAGTTAAGTGATTTTACTTCAAGTACACTTAATTACCTATTAATTGGAGGTGATTTACTATTTTTGGAAATTCATACTTGAGATGCTAGATATGACTTTCTATTTTTATAAAGCCACTCTGAAATTATTAGGAATGAGATTTTATTAAAGAATTTCATCCCTAAGCTTCCCATGAGTGGTATTTTTCTTTCGTAGAATAGGGATTCTACACTCCTATTGCATGCATCTCTGTGCCTTAGTATATTGAGGAATCCGTTCCCTAATCTACTCTAAAGATCCAAGATTCCACACCTTGATCTTTTTAAATATTTAGGACTCCAAAACCTAAACATTTCATTATAGATCCAAGATTCCATGTATTTATCTTTCATGGATTTAGGACTCCGCTCCCTAATCATTTTATTATATATCCAAGACTCCATGTCTTTATATTTCATGGATTTAGGACTCCGCCCTAATTTCCATGGCTTCTCATCTACTCTACTTTGAAACTCCATGCTTCACCTTAAGGTATTTATTGTGAGCTCATACCCATCTGATGGTTCATTGGTAAGGTCTTCTTCCAAGACCTATAGACATCACAATCTCATAGATAAAAGGAATCAAATGAATTTCATAATTAGATTATTCACATTTTACCAAGGATTGTGCATGACTTCCACAGTCATTTTGGTTTTGGAGAAATGACTTCCGCAGTCATTTATAAATCGAGCATCCTTGTTGGAAATAACCAAGTCTCTTGCCACATCATGCTTAGTACGATATTAAGCACATATAATCATACAAATCATGTTTCATCCATAAATCATAATTAACCATATGTTCCACATAACCATGATCATCCATGGATCTATGTGTCTTAATCCTGGATCACCATCCATGTCATACACTTATGCCCAAACTAGGATACCAAAAGATAATACATTGCTAATATGCTCTTAACCAAAATCAGTTCATATACACAAAACCATAGATATTATCATAAGAGCACAACAACCAGGTGACCCAAACAAGGTCTATAACATATAATCATGCACAATATTATATCATTGTATAAAAATCACCCTTTGTAAGTGTCATCAAAGCTATCTCACCAAGAAGGGACACTACACTGACGTACCTGTGCGAGCCAAGACATAAAAATACGAACCAATACCAAGAGAGCATGAAGAAGATATCACGAGTGAATGTGTGAGAATTATCCTGGAGTCGGTTCTATTTATAATTTTGTGAGGGACCACTTGGGGCTTTGACCAAATCCACTTGAGTTTAGGCTTACCCATAAAATAATAAAATAATTCATAACTTAACTTTTTATTAACCAATTGAGGTGATCTATAGGCCAATTTTGGTCCTCTCAAAAGGAGGAGTATAATGAAATTATAATCTTAACCATATGAGCTGTCCAAAGTGGAATTTTACTCCAGTTGCAAAAATTATCACTGTCAACTACTAAGAACATGTAATCATGTCCCTTATTGGTTTTTATTAAACCTCCCATAAATTCCATGGAAATGTTTTGCAAAGGACAAGTGGGTACAGGAAAGGTATGATATAGACCCTATTTATTTTTACTAGGCTTGTTGGTTCAAGAAATCATGCGTCCTCTTATGAACCTAGCTACATGTTCTTACGCATTGGGCCAATACGCATACCTTTGCAAGTTGGGTTGCCTTCCCTACACCAAAATTCCTTGCAACCTTGGAGGTGTGAGCCTCTCTAATTAGTTTCAATCACTCACCTTTAAGAACACCTCTAGATTATATAGTAACTTATCTTGGATATGGTACAAACTATGTTTTCACCATCATGCACATGACTCTGACTCTGCAACTATTAAAACACCCCCTTGAATTCCTCATCCTCTTAATATGCCTATTTTTATGCATCATGTGTGAATGGATCCTTATGCACCAACATTCCAAAATATATGATATTTAGTGTGGGTGGCCTTGAAAGCATGTCAACCAACTTGTTTGTGTTACCATTATTATACTTTCTCACTAAATGAAAGTGATGTAAAAATTGCATCTACATATAATTTCTGGTTTGTTGTAGCTTACTATGGATCTACAGATACTATAGTGGCTAGTGATCTATGTGTATTATTGTCTCCTTTCCTATTGAATAATGTTTCCACTTATTTGAAGCTTACAATAGGGCATAGAGATACTTTTTTAGAGCTTCCCCATGAAATGCTTCAGAATGGTAGCATGTAGACCTTCGTCCCTGCATCAAGACCTCTCCCATAACATACCTGCTTGCATTTGTCTACACTTTCAAGGTTTATTGAAAATTTGGTAATTCCAGAATTAGTTTTTCACTATTTTTTTTCTTTAGCCATTCAAAATCCATTTGTTTACCCTTTACCCAATGGAAACTCTTGCCACTTGTTTTTATAGTGTGGAATGGCGTTGCGACTATTGAAAATGAGACCATTAATTTCCTCAAGTATTTTGCTTCCCCAATGAAAGCCTTGACCTCAAAAATATTAGTATGAATTGGACACTTCATTATGGTCTCCATCTTGGAAGGATATATATTTAACTCTCCTCCATCTATCACATACCCTAGATACACCAAATATTATTGTGCAAACTCACTCTTCTTGATATTTTCTAGAAACTAGTACTTCTTTAATGTCTCTAGTACTTGAATCAAATGTGATATGTGCTCCTCATAGGTAGCATTTAATACCAATATATAATCCAAATAGAAAATAAAAAATGAATCTATAAAAGTGTGTAGTATATCATTCATTAAACTCATAAATGTAGAGGGTGTATTACATAGGCCAAATGACACGACCAACCACACATACAAACCTTCCCTAGTTTTGAAGGAATACTTCTAGGTACCTTCTTCTCTTACTCGAACCTAGTGATAACCAAAATTTAAGTCCAACTTGGTGAAGTATTTGACTTGTAGAATTTTATCTAGCAGATCATCTATCCTAGGAAGTGGTTACATGTTCTTGAGTGCAATTTTTTTTAACACCTTGTAAATACACATCCACCAAGTACCATCCTTCTTTGGAACAATGATGATGGGAGACCCACATGGTGAGGTATTTTTTTGAATGAAACCATGTTCCATTATCCACTAAAATTTCTTCTTCAACTCACTTGCTTCTATAAAAAACTACGTGCACAACCCAATGTTTGGTAACAGGGATTCCAATAATAGTTGAATCTCATGCTTCACTTCCCTCTTGAGTGGTATCATTTTAAGATTTTGGAACATAACCCTGAATGTCTATAACAACTCTTCTAATTTTTTTTTATGTTTCTTAGTGTTCCCCTCCAGGAATGGTTTTTCTCTCATTAACTCTTCTACAAATTTATTTTCTCTTAAAACTACTAAAGCATACTTCTTGCTAGAATTGATCAATTTTTTGTATTGGTTGGCACTTAATAACAAAATTTTATAATTTCCCTTGTGTGCATTAATGTGAAGGATTTTCCATCCTTGGTTAGGAAATATTCATTGGCTCTCCACATTAATATTACATCCCATATGTATATATATGCACTTCCAAACACCACTCCACATACATCAATGAGAACTATATATAATTCTAATTCATCAATAAAATTAGAAATATTAGAAAATCTGATTTTGTACTTTTTGGTTACCTTTACTTCTGCATCCTTATTTACTCATCCCAATGGATATGGTATTGGATTATCAAAAACTTTTAATCCTAGTTAGTTGATTAGCTCCGCTGTAATAAGGTTTTCATGTGACCCTGGGTCAAACAGAGTATTAATTGTTGTCTTCTTGACTTGTATCTTTATATGGAATTGCTTGGTCATTTCCTTCTCTTCTTTTTGTTGAAGGCTACTTATATTCACCTCCTTCTACACTAATTTACATACAATATCATCATCCATATCTAACCTACTTTCCACCTAGTTATTCAAATCAATGGTTGTGAGATTATTTTTCTAAGCAAATTCCTTTTTGTTCTTTGAGTTAAGCTCAGGATGCATCTTCTAACCATTCTCCTCTTTATGACCATCATTGTTACAATGGTTGTAGTGGTTGTAGTGGTTCTTGGGATCTTTGCAATGATGTGTTGTGGCCATTGTATTTTTATATTTTCCCCTTTCTACTTCTTCTTCCCCTCCTTAGAAGCATCTTTGTTCTCCTTCCACTTCGACCCACTTGATTTCCTTTTCTTCTAGCCTATTATCTATAGGTACTATGCTTGTACAAAAGCCTCATCCACTAATTTAGGTTTGAAAATTGTCACTTTCTTCTTCATATGGTTATGTAGATCCCCCAAATACTTGAGGAGTATGTATGGGTTTTTTGGGGATATACCTAATATTATTGCCATATTTCTAAATCCTATGGTGTACTCTTGTACGCTCTTCCCCCACTTCTACTTGAACTGATTCCATCAGATCCACTTGTCCTCTACATAACCAATAGGGTAAAACTATGAATTTATGAGAGTTTTTAAATCCTCCCACTTATTAATTGGATTATATCCATCTAACTTCAGGGTATTTATGTGGTTTTCCCACTAGATCAAGGAATGGCCCTCTACTTTCAACCTAGTAGCTGGAACAATTTTTTCATCCTCTATATGATGAAAAATAAAATAAATTTTTTGTTGTTGTAACCAATGATTTAAATTTAGAGCATCAATCTCACATTGATACCACTTTACATCAACCTTCACTTTCATTTTAAACAGATACTGTGAATGGTTCACAACACTCGAATTGGGTAGATCTTTTTCAAGTTCAATTCTTAGACTCCCTCTCTAGTTCTTCCTTATCTATTAATTTCCTCTTTGATCTTAACTCCACTTTAGAATATCCATATTACGTAAATATAGCATTATGAGGAGGATCACATTATTTTTTATATATGTGAATTTTGCTTCTAATTGTGCAAACATCTCCTCTATAGAATCTTGAGGGTTATTTATAGATTCATTAGTCATGGCTAGGGCTTGATAATTTTCGCCTTAGCCTATATGTATCCCCTACAACACCCCAAAATATTCCCAAAGAAACTTTTTATTATACCAATATGATATGCAAACTACAATGGATATTCCATTGGATAGTTTGTCACAAAAGATCTAAAAATATATGCTTAAATTTTTAAATATAAAATATGAGGGATAATTTATCCTTATATTTTTGAAATCATTAATTACTATGCTATCCTTATGCATGAAATTGATAAAATATGTATAAAAATATAGAATAGAAAAATAAAACTCGCAAGCCATTTTTAACACAAAATATAACCTGAGAAACTCTTTCAGGAGAAAACCCAGCTGGAAGGTGAGGTTTCTTTTCTCTCTTTATCTAAATGGGAAATGGGTGAAAGTACAAGGAAGTGAGACATATGGTCTATGGGTTGCTAAAATGAAAAAAAACTCTAGTTTTTCTCTCTCCCTGTCCACTCACAACTACTCTGCTTATCTATGGAAAAAAAATCCCTCCAATAGAATGGAACCCAAGTTTCCTTCTAGTGGCCTGGTTATAACACATCCCATTATACTACTAGTGGTTAAGTTTAACCCCTTAAAATATTAACTAGAGATTCAGTAAACTCTTCTAGAGCCTTATTCATTATGACAATGTGTCTATCCCCATTTCCATGAATAATGGGGGTTGATGCAACATCCTATTGAATCATGGTGGTCAAAACAGGAAGGTCAACTTCCAAGTGACATAAATTTTACATATGGACTTTGATTGAGGAAATTATTTCATCATTGGAAAGGTATATGTGTGTATAATATCTCTAGGGTGTGCATATATTAAGTGGTAAATCTCTACCCTAAAAATTGACATTTGATTACTCAAACTACTTTTGGAAGGTTACAGACCCTAATTTTCCAAACTAGGAATCGTTGCTAAAAATGGTACCATGAGTTTATTCTTCCATTTTTCCACTCTGAAAGAATAAAGATTCATGAAAAATAACATAATTATAAAATCCATATCAATTCCACATAATATGATTTCTAAGACATAACTCCTAGTTGAAACACCACATGTTGGATTCTTTATTTTTTTGGAAGATGTCAAAATATGGGTGGATGAGAATGCACCATGATAGAGGAATGAGATCAATGCAAGAACATGTAAAGGAATAAATAAATGTGGTATAAGTCGGCTATAAATGGATATAAGTTAAGAAGCATAACAAATGAGTTTACCTAAGTAATGGATTGATATAACCATCCTTATTCCTTTGTAACTAAATTGACATAGCCAACTTTAGCCACTGTATAAAATTATTTTAGGGAAAAGGAAAAGGATTTGACATTGACATTAACATTATTGATAGTGTTAGCTTGTTAGATGATTAGTTATTGAAAATCGTACACGTTTTTGAGATCTGATATTGTCCACTCTGATGTTGTAGAACCCCATTTTAAATCTTATTTGAATGAATGAGGTTTTCGGCCCCCATTTTCAAAAAAATTATGAGCATGTGTATGTTTTGAATAATATTGGAGTTATGTTGTTTCTTTTGTATGTTCTTGAATCCTAAGTAATTCATATTTTGTATGTGATTATGGTTTTTATTTCTAGTTCTATTGTTTAATGCTTCATTCCACATAGATGTAATGATTGCATGTTAGTGTAGCCATGTATGTGGAGTTGCATAAGACTTGTTTTATCTCCTTATATCTTTAACACTCAATGAAACACTTTAAGTAAGATCTTATTTCCATTTGGAATATTAGAATTCCACCCCTTATAGATAATATCATAGGCTTTATTGGTAGTCCATGAGAACCCTGGTCTCCATATAACACCAAAAATGGTTCCATTTGCAAGAGATATATGCATAATAGTTGGAAGAATTTATAATTATGTGATCCAAAATTGGTGGGAGAAAAGTTTTGAAATTTTTGTAGCACAAGAGATCAAGTTTCATGGTTAGGATCATTCTATATGTAGAGAATATGCAATGCATAATGGCATTTATAAAGGCGAATATGATGTGTTTTTGTTAAAATTCCCTGTGAGTCTACATAAGTGATTTAAGAGGCCTGAGGAAGCTCCTGAGTATAAGGTTTAATAGATAAAAAAAATTCAATGGATTGTTTAGAATCTCATTGCATTACAACAAGAATATCACTAAATTAAACATGTTGTGCAATGTGGATTTCTAGGTTGAGAATACTATATAATGGTATACTATATAATTCATTGCAAAAATCCAACACCTTTTTATAAAGTATAATTGGTGTTTAAGAAAGGTGATTGGTGTGGACTAGTATAATAAATCCCTCTCTATATAAATATATGTTTGGTAGAAGAGGTTATGTTTCCATGCACCCTTGAATACATGGCTAACTAATTCCTCAAAAAAATGGGGGGTGGTTGAAATGATGTTAGAGAGTTGTGTGTTGTAGGAATACTATACAATGGTGGTAAAATGAATGACTAGTGAGAGGGATAAATGAGGGGCATTGAAGAGAATGGCCATTATAGAATCTAGATTCATGGAAAAAAAATATATGCATGTGGTAAGAAAGAGAAATGATTATTTATAGAATCCAATTAATGATGAAGGTCACAATGACGGAAGGATAAAAGTGTTGTGGAAGTTGAGAGGATAAGGAGAGATTACCAGCTCATGGTTAAAATGGAGAAAAATACTAATAGAAGGAATCCCATTGAGAGGTAGCTAGGGTGAAGGAGTATCAATACAATCCAAATAAAGGGATAAATAAGTGTTGGAAATAGATGTAGAAATATAGACTAATGAAGTATAAATATCCTACAAGAATCCATTAGTAACTAACTGGGAGGTTTTTAATAACATCATCAAGTCCTAGGTTTACCCTATTGGGTATGTAGAGAACCGAAAGATTCATTGGCATCACCTCAGGAAGATTCAAGGATAGAGTATGCAAGAGTACAACAATGAATTAGGAAATACGGTGATCATGTTGGGCATCCCTCCTACGAACCCAAACTTACTCCTAAAGTATCTAGGGGGTCTACACATTCATTTGTGAAAGAAATTTATTCTCTTCAAACCAATGAATATTAATGAGGCTCTGGTTCAAGAAAATTTAACCTAGAGAACATAGGCCATAAGAAAGGATATCTAAGTGATTCTATACAAAATACCACTAAGATGCTTCCAAGGAGGGGAAGAAGAAGTGAAAAGGAAAGTACAAGAAGCTGACAACTACTAAAAATTAGTTCAAGTATTCAAATAAGCACTACAACCATTTCCATATTGACGGTCACACTAAAGATAAGTGTTGGAAGCTACATCTAGAGAAAAATATACAGAACAGTAATAAGTATACTAAGAAGAATAACTTGCTACCCATGTATTCAAGCAACCCGATAGAGATCAATTCAGATGTGGGTGAGAAACTTTTCTTAATTCATTGTATAAGGAAGTGTGTATGAGTATACTCATGACAAGGAAGGGAATGGAATGATAAAACTATTCCATATTCAGATCCAAGTCAAAAGACAAATATTATAAATTTTAGGTTGAAGGGTGGAGCTCCAGGAATGAGAACCCATCCAGATCAACAACATTTTCCAAAAAATCAAGGGTCCTATGTCATTCAAGGATGTCTTGAAATGGAAATTTGCTTCACCAAATAGAAAATCCCCAAATCTGTCAATTCCAAGTCCATATTTAGTTGAATAGATGGAAATTGAACCAGATCTGTCAGTAAATTTCTCAGAAGTAAGTGGTATTTTTAAAACTCTTCAAACCAGAGATCTTATTTGTATATTTAATGGTTTTTGGCCCAAATTTGAAGATCTACATAAGTGTTTATTCACCCTTTGGACCAATAAATGTGATATATACCAGTTCTCTATGGGGTTATTTGTGGTTCAATTCGACAATCAAGGGGATCTAGATTTCGTTTTAAATGAGAGACCATGGTTTTGGGGAATGGAGGGTCTCTTATTAACTCCATGGTTTCCATATTTTGATGCTATAATAATAGTGGTTACAAAGACTCGGGTATGGGTGAGACTACATAACCTACCTCTCCTTTTTTGGTACCATAAATTTTTGGAAGGTATTAGTAACATGCTGGGGAAATTTCTAAAAATGGATCAGTGACAGAATGGAAAAATGTATTTTTACTTTTTCCAGGATGCACATTGAGATATACCTTAGTGGAGGCCTTCTAGATCACATTCATCTGGTTCATAAATATTTTAAGTGGACTCAATTGCTATATTCAAAAATATGGCTTTGAAATGTTGGATTTGTCATCAAATAGGGAACTTGGAGAATACATGTCCCCGAGAAAAAAATTGGGGAAATAAATTATTGCATAAGCCTAAGGGATGGAAACTTCTAGATTCATTTTATTTGTAATAGGAAGATGAAGAAATGGAAGAGAATCATCAATAAATAGAAGAAAAAAATCAACATGGATCCCAAGTAGAGGACAAAAAGAAGCAAAATAATCCTCAAAGTCACGCTAAGAAAGAGAATGATTTAGTACCAATCCAAGCTCTAGGAAAACAACATGACGAAATACACAATAGCTGAGGAGAATCTGAAACAAAGTGAACCCATGCGTTTGAAATTTTAGACTCATGTAAAGAAGTGTCGAAAAAAATAGAAGGAGAAGAGATGGAAATTGTAAATTTCAATCCAAATGATGGGGTTTGGAAAAAAGTTCAAAAAAGGAAAAGTAAAAAAGTGAAACTCAGTTCATCTAGGTAAATGTAATTATATTTTTGTGAAATTTTTCACGTTATGGGTACATGTAACTAGGATATTATGCGTGTGTTAAGCACATGGAAAATGTAATTTTATTTTTTAATAGAATTACAGGTTTTTTCTTCGGGAGCAAAAAATATCCAAGTCAAAAATACCAAAATAGATGCTCTATTTAATTCCAATTCATATGCCAACATCATATACTTGATTTTGTCAGCAAGCTTGGGATGTAAGTTCATGATCATCCTAGCCCATATCAATTGGGATGGGTAAACAAGGATGTAAAGCTCAAGGTGGAAAAAAGAAATGTAATATTAAGTTGTATGTAAGTGCATATTTTATTGATGTAGTAGCGTTAGATGTAACATCGCTTGATGCATGTGGTGTAATTTTTGGAATCCCCTATATATATATATATATATGAGGGATGTAATATTCACAAGGAGAGCAAACCAATATTTCTTAATCAAGGAAGGGAAATCTTACATGATCAACATGCATAAGGTAAGTCAATGATTCAGGAGGATCCTAAAAGGACAAATTTTTGAAAGCCCTAAAAATTCAATGAAACCTACATTAAATCGAATATCTCTTCATTCTGAATCTAACAGTGTGAACGACACCTCAATCTGACATCGTATGAGAAAGTTATGGCCTATTGAAGTTTCTAAGAAACAAATAAAAATTTTGTAGGCATGACCCACAAGGATGACACGTGGCGATGATGTCAAAAAAGAAAATTTTAATGTCATTCGTATGGATGATGACATCATTAGGGCGATGTGGTAGTATAGCGAGCAGGGAGCCAATCAGGAGATGACATGTGGCATTTGACGTCAACATGACATCAACATCCCAATAAAAAATACAAACCAATCAAACAATGACACATGGCACTTCCATATAGCCTAGTGAAAGCATCTAGAGAATATTTTGGGCAAATCCGATGCTACCATGTGGTAGGATGGGATTGGATGGATAAGGCTCAATCTAGGGCTACCACATGGCACACCATGATTGGCCAATGGGCCTGGGTCGGGCCAGATATGGTAGAGGAACTTGGAAGCAATTAGTTCGATGGTTGGATAATTTTTTGTAGTATTTTTGGTGGACATGTGTTGACTTGTTAGACCAATGTCCAATTTTGGCTCGCGGGCCGCCAAGTTAGCAGAACCGCCAAAGCCCTATTATATTTGGCAGTTGGGTTAGTGAGAGTTGAACCCGTCAATGGATAAACCGCCAACTGATCACATGTTGGCAGTTGATAACACATCATGTAAAAAAAACACGATAGACTCAGTGGTTAGTGAATAGTTAAACCTGATGGTCAAAGTAGAGATGATTAAAAGTCAATGTTATATGGGGTGGTCAGAGTGATGGTCAACACTATTATTTATAAAAAACAAACAGGGGTGGGTCGGAGGGTTTGACCCCTGTCCTCCTACTACCCACTTATCCTAACAAATCACCACCAACTGTTGGGCCAATGGTCTCTGTTGGAAATAATGTCGTCATATATTGTATATAAACCCTACACATTTGATGAGCAACGAACGAGAGCACTACGGAACTCGACACTATGGAACCAGGCACATGGAACTCTTCCGAGGTGGAACCTTGTGGTGTGCCATATGAGGGGAATATTCTTGGTATATTCCAAGAATATTCTTGTAATATTATCTATAGGGAATCTAAAATATTCCCTAGACCTCCATAGGTCACCAACACAGAACAGGGTCAAGTTTATACTCATCTAAACCAAAATTTCACCAAGAGTTCAGCTACACAGTCCATTTCTTCATCTGAGTAGTGGATTTCTCACCCATCTATAAAAGAGAATATTTGGGGAATCTTTGAAATTCCTAATTGTCCAGATCTGATCGTGGTGGAATGGGGTTGAATTTATATACATTTTTTAGGATTTTTCACTAGGAAATCAATGGTGTAGTCTATTTATTTAATAGAGGTGTGCATTTTCAAGGCATCCCCAAAAGTGGAGGTATAAGGTGTCTTTTTTAAATTCAATTGAAAATTTATTTTTGATAAAGATTAATGAAAGAGGCCTCCCCACATTGACCAAGGCCTGAAGACGTAACACACACAGGGTGAACTCCATTATCAAGTTGTTTTGTGCCTTTGTTTCTCATGGTTGTGTTATATTTCCGCTTCTTTTATGTGATATGCTTTCATGGATATGTTCCCTTTTATATGAAATTTTTTATGCATCTCTAAAGTGAAAAGATCTAGATCAAGTTTGGTATCAGAGTGGGTATTTTGTTGATGTGAATTACAAGTGTATGATAACCAGGGAAAAACTCGAAAGACGTGAAAGAAAACTTAATTCTTTTGATCCAGAAGTAGGGCCTGCAACACGAAGAAAGGAAATGAAAAATGAAGATGCTAGGTTGGAGGAAGAGTGAAATTATTGCAAGATATTCTAAACCATGGCAGAAAAAGTGGACAAATTGTTTATAGAATATGAGAAGGCAATGGTGAAACTAGAGAAGAAAGAAGGAACATATGATCATGCCTCTGTAAGTCATGAAGGTGGAGGAGAAGATCCCCCTCATGAACCTCCCTCTCCAACTTCCAGTGAAATTTCTTCTTCCTCCTCTTCTCATTACTATAGAGGTAGAAAACCTCATAAAAATCCATTTTTCGAGCAGCATGTCAAGTTCGATTTTCCTATGTTTAGCGGAGAATATAATGCAAAAAATCTAGATAACTAGATCAGAAAGGTTGAAGTATATTTTTGCATACATTGAATCAAATATGATGAGGCCAAGATTGATTTAACATCCATTTTATTGAGTGGAACTACTCTCATGTGGTGGGAAATCAAGTTGCGGAAAGGTGGTAAAAGTAATCATAAACTTATTTCATCTTGGTCTGAGTTTTTTTCTACTTTACGAGGAAATTTTTACCCATTGGGCTACAGGAAGAAGGCCATGATGGAATGGAAACATTTGGAACAAAGTAAAGGTCAAAATGTATTTTACAGAGGAGTTTAGGAAACAAGCATTAGCATTGAATGTTCCATTATACTCTCCTAAAACGCTGATGAAATACATTGTCTCATTGCATGGTTATTTGCGTTATTCATTGTTATTATTTAAAGATAAAAATATTGATGAAGCTAGTGTGAAGGTTGTACATCTTGAAAGTAGGGGGAAGCATAAGCAAGATGAACACCCAAAAAGGATAGCAACAACTAAGAGAAATGAATAAAATCCTTCTTGTACTCATTATGAGAAATAAGGACATGATGAGGAGCATTGCTGGAAGTTGCATCAGGAATTGAGGCCAAAGAAGAATGGCAGAAAGGAGAGGCATAATACAACTGCAACTATGAAACAAGGCCAATAATCTGAATCAAATGATGATGATAAGGTTCTAGCCATAGGATTTGTAGGTGTTGGACCAGTTGGCTTGGGATCTGACTCAGGTGATGAGATGAAGATTGCAACCCTTGGGATTGCAGAAGATGGACCTATTGACTTGGGTTCTAATCAAGTGATGAGACAAATATTTTAGTAGATGTTGTGCCAAATATGAGAAGGGAACCAAAGAAAACATGGCTCCAAGAACTTGAGGAGATCAACCAAAGCATTCAGGCGGAGAATGTCAAATTAAGGAGACTCCTACAAGAAGCAGAGAAGGAGAAACAAAGGTTACAACATCAGTTACAATCCAAGGAGGAGTCCTTGAAAAAGTTACACCATAACAAGCCTAAGCTAAAAAGTGATTCTTCAATTTCATGTTCTCTTTATGATGATGATTTTTCTACTTTTGAAAAACATACTGCAGGAATTGGATAAAAAATGATGAAGAAAATGGGGTATCAAGGCAAGGGCCTCGACATTAATGGTTAGGGCACTGTGAATCCCATAAAAGTGGAGTAATTGCTTCGCTATGCAGGAATTTGTTATGTCAGAAAGGAGTTTGGAGAATGCTCCAATTCAATTAGTGAAAAATCAACCACATATTAAGGGAGCACATCACAACATTCCAGTGATAGTGAGGATTACACAAGATGTTCTCCTCACCAAGAAAAAGCATTCAAAGTAGGTTCGGAAATTTTGGAGGAGAAAGAATCATTACAACCACTATAACAAGGATAGACATCAGAGAGCCACATGTGAGGTACTCCATGACCAGAAATAACTTGTGAAGGAAGAAATACAATTCAATGAAGAAATCCAACTTCAAGAAGAGAATCCATTCACCGGGTTGGGTAGAAAATGGGTAGAATTTTTAAATAGTTGAACATGGACACATTTTGTAAATCACATGTTGCGAAAAAATTATAAAAGTGATGAAGTGTTTGACATCACTTATGAATGCAACATGATTATTTCTTTGGCCTTTTTCGTTGATAACTTGTGTATGGTATCTGATATGATTTTGATGTAAACTTGACCAATGATTGTGATATAAAATCTTGACAAGTATGGGATTTTTTTAGGTCATGATTGGTCTTGTATGTAATTTGAAAATAATATACTACAAGTTTTCATAGTATGCAAGTATTGGTTCATCACTTATGGCTCAGAAGTACAAATTTAAAGGAGACGAAAGTGTGGCTTGACAGGGAACTTGTTGAGAAGATAAGGGAGTACAACAGATTGCATATTGTTTTCATGCTTTTGAAGGACCAAAAGCCCCTCACTAGGGAGGAATTATCGAGGAGGATCCTAAAAGAAAAAATTTTAGAAGTCCTTGAAATGCAATGAAACCTATCTCAAATTGAAGCTTGTCATTCTTCCAATGGCATGAATGACATCTCAATCTGACATCGTATGAGAAAGCTATGGCTCGCCGAAGTTTCTGAGAAACAACTAAAAATTTTGAAAACGAGATCCACAGGGATGACACGTAGTGATGACATCAGCAGTATGGATGTTGATGTCATCCATACGACTGCTGATGTCAGCAGGGTGATGTGGTAGTACAGTCAAGATGGAGCCAATCAAGAGATGACATGTGGTAGTTGACATTAGCATGAAATCAACAATCTAGTCAACAACTCAGTCAGACGTATAGAATAATCCGAAAATGACATGTGGCACATATATACAACCTAGTCAGAGCATCTAAAGAATATTCTAGGACAATATGGTGCTTCCACATTGTAGGGTTGGATTGGCCATATAAGTCCCAATCTAGGGCCTCGACGTTTCCCAATTACAGGGTGCCATGTGGCATGCCACGATTAGCCAGTGGGCCTGTACTAGGCCAGATATGGCAGAGGCACTTGGAAACAACTAATTTGGTGATTGGATAATTTTGGTGGTTATTTTGGCAAACAAGTTTCGACTTGTTAGACCAATGGCCAAGTTTGGCTAGAGGGCCACATTTTTGGAGGAGCCACCAAACACCTGTTATATTTGACAGTCGAGCTGGCGAGATTTTAACCAGCCGACGAATAAACTTCCAACCGATATTTCATTGGTGGTTAATAACACACCATGTAACAAAAACATGATAAACTCAATGGTCGGTGAATGGTTAAACCAAATGGTTAGTGCGGCGATGGTTAACAGTCAGTGATACACTGGGTAGTCAAAGTTGCAGTCAACACTATTATTTATAATAAACAAAATGAGGCGCATCATGGGGTTTGAACCCCTGACCTCCCCCTGCCCACTTTTCCTAACAAATATTCGTTGAGCGTTGGGCCAACAATCTCCATTGGAAATAATTTTGAAAGATATTGTATATAAACCCTACACATTTGATGAGCGACATACGGGAGCATGACGAAACTTGTTAATTTTTTATAGGGCTACATTTTTCTTTGCTTTGATAGCTGCATTTCTTCAATAACATGACAAGTTCACCCTGTATCATTATATCATTGTTCATATTTACATTATTATCCATCTGCATGTGAAACTATGTAGAAAGAACAATAACATCATCATCATCTATGCAACGGTACATAAAGAAACATAATAAGAAAAACATGCACACATATAGACACCAAGAATGGTCTGAGACCAGGAAAAACCCCACTATGGAGAAAACCCTTGCAAATTCTTCTTCTTAGATCGTCATCAAATAATTCAGCAAACAAGAGTACAATGATCCATTGATCCATATCTTCATAATGTAGAAAAACAACTAGCACATGCATAATATGACCTTAAACATAGTTATGGTGAAGGAACTTGATTCTGAGAACTGAGATGTACTGACACTGGTTGTAGCATACTGAAGAACACTATTGATACTAAGTGAAAACTGTAGATACATATTTGCATCAGAAATATATAGAGCATTTCTACAGATCTGTAGATCTACAACAGTAAGAGACCCCAGATAAAACTGATCATTGAAACTCTCTGAAAAACAATTGTCGAGTCCTAGATATGAATCTAGGTCACTTTCAAAGATTACTGCAAACATCTCCATCAGCACCAAAGGTTGATCAAGCCAAGATATGCCCATAAACCCTTAGCCACACCCTGAAGACGTTGTACCCACGGCTATAGCTACCTGGCCGCTGGAAATACACCTTGTGCCTGCGACTCTAGCTGGATTTCACTAGTTATGTGCCTGCGACTATGGCCTAGAAGCCCTAGATCAGAGCGATCCCCTCACCTATGATTCTGAACCCTGCGTGAACTTCTTCCATTGAACCTGTGCAAGCCAAAAAAAAATAGACGAACCAAGACAAAGAGTGCAAGAAGAAAATAGCTTGAGAAAAAATGTGTGAATGAGCTTGAGGTTGCTTCTATTTACAGCTTTCATGAGGGTCTGCTTGAGTTTGAGGCCAACTTAACTAATTCCACATGTGCTTAGTCCGACCCATTCCATTTCACTTTAATAAATAAAATAATTCAAAATTTAACTTTCGCTTAACCGATTGGGGCGATCTATAGGTCGCTTTTGGTCCTCTGGAAAAGACGAATATAATGCAATTATGGTCTCAACCATATGATTTTTCAAAATTGGAATTTGACCACAGTTGCATAATTTTAACACTCCCTCTCAACTAGGGAGAATTCCACCTGCCAATATTTTTTCAGTGATCAATATGCCATTATGGTATCTTCATGCATCATCATGTATCGTCGTTGGTTATCTCTATCATTTAGTTGTCATCTTGTGAACCTTTATCATTAAAAATCATCATTGTGCTTCACATGCTTATTCCTACTTATCTCTTGATTGTTAATGCTCGTATGTTGAACATTCTCAAATCTAGAAGAAGAATAATATGTCAACAGAGGGGATTTTAGGCTACCACCCTTTGGGTTTTAGCCCACTAACTGGGGTTAGAAACTTCAAACATGAATATCTCTCAAACCGTGAAGAATTACGTGGCAAGCCATATATCAACGGAAACATCTCGACAAGTAGAAACCATAAAAAATATCCTTGACTCGGAATATAGTAATTTGGTAGGTCAAAATTCCCATGCAAGATCGGGGTAGCCCCTGGTGTTTCTTGGGTTAACATTAATGACAACCACAGATCAATAGAAACACCTTTACAAGCCATATTTTCCTCCTCAAACCTCAAATCATCATCTCCTCTCCCTAGAAAATCAAGCCCCCATTCGTCATCCTATCCTAGGGAAAGGATATAAGGGGTCACTTCTCATATATTTGTTGATATATCCTCCATAAGTGACTTACTAAAACATCAGGTCTCTTCCCAATAGTGAAAGTTCGTAAAGAGCATGGATCCTTAGTTGTGGTGACAGTGGGCCAAGTCTCCATCGTTGCCCTTAACCTAGCATTTTCCCTCTTAGGTGTAAAAAATTCAAATTTGAAATTATACTATAGTAAATGATTTATTTCTCCTACTTTTTCTTCACAATGAGTTATTTACAAAAACCCTTCAGCAAACACAAAAATAAATTCTACTACATTTATCAGAAAATTTCATAGAGAAAATAATAGTGAAATATACCCAAAAGAATCAATCAGATCAACACAGTTATTTTTGGACAGTTGTCCCCGAAAAAACCCAATGCATGAAAATCGGTGTAGCAGATGAGGGTTTATTTATTAATCTTCAACAACAATCCCTTTACGAGGAATGACTGGAAGAATAACTAAGAAAGTTCCAAGAAAACACTTGAGATAATTTTCTCCTAACCTTCGGAGAAATTCTTACACCCACGAAGCTCTTTGGCCTCCACTGCATCACCTTTGGGTGATCCTCCTGCACAGGGACTATGTGAGGACTACATCCTAGCTGTGCTACCTCTCTGTGTTGTTCCTCTATGTTTTCCCAGTGCGCTGCCCCTCTGCTGCTCTGCGTCCTTCCTCAAGCTTTGACTGATGCTGAAACTATCCTTTTCCTTTGCCCTACAACTCTCCCTCTGAAATCAAATTCTAAATTCTGAAGAATCAACTTCCCTCGAGTTACTAAGTATTTTCTTGACTTATTTTCAACGGACCCACAAGTCTTGATTTATAATCTTCTCGTTCATAAATCAATGGTCGTGATCTAATCTTTAATCAACGGTTAGGGTTAAAAAAAACTTGATCCTCGTCACTTATAAGCTTCTCACCCACATTCAATTTAATTTAATTTAATTATTTTAATTCCCTAAGTTTTAACTTAGGCTTCAGTAAAAATAATTAATTATTTGAATAACTTTCATTCCTGGTGGAATTTCTCCAAATGATTTCCGAGTCTTGGAGGTCTCATGTGTTGTAGCCCCTCCACAAAATTTTGGAGCTAGAGCACATCCGATGCTACCCAAAAATCAACACTCCCTCTTAGCGAGGAAAGTTCTCTAGCAATAATTCCCACTAGAAGCATCACCCTAATCCATGACATCATTCCTCTGCACTGCTGATGCTTGGTGTACTACCCCCAATCTGTTGCGTTGCTTCTATCTGCACTACTACTCATGATAGTTTCACCATCACTGCCTCATTTGTACTGCAGCTCCCTCTTAAGTACCGCACCTATCTGTTTCTACTACTGAAACATATTCTTAATCATCCCCAAATTATCTCTGAAATAAAAAAAAAAACTTTTTTCTTCCCAGACCCTTAGTGAGGATGTCTGCCACATGTTCTCCTATCGAAGTGTCAGGCTATCATTCGGAATCTCAACCAGCAGGCTACTACCTATAATATCATCATTAATCATCATCGAAGAGTATATCATTGAGGAACACATCTTGACCTGTAACTGAATCAAGGAGCATATCTCGACCTGAAATATCATGGGGGATTTATACCTCTACAACCACATATCTAGCAATATGATATCCATCCAAGTAGGGGATCCCATATCGACCATGGTATCACATCAGGGAGCTCAATCTCCACCTGAAACTGCATAGGGTTATCTCAACCTAGCCTATTTCCTACTGATCTTCCCATCAGTGACCCTAAATATTCATGTGGTAGAACACCTGCATCATAATCGACTTGGGTTTTACACCCCAAGTACACTCTCAAATTGTTGGCCAAACGAGGAGTGGTATTCCTAACAAGCCATGCTTGTGGGTATGATGCAAAATGGGGTGTACTCTGCAAAGACCAATCAGGGGAGCTGAATTATCTGACCCTATGAATATAGGGGAGCAACATATCTAACCCTATGGGTACCAGATAGGGAAGACACCATATTGTCTAGAGTTCCCTCAACCCCAGGAGCCCTTTATCTCAATTCCTCATTCTAAGAGCTCTGACAGGAAGGAAGTGTTGGCTCAGTGTTGTCGATTAGCGTTGCTCTCAACATAATCACACATGGTATCCACCTGTCTCAATAGCATTTGATTCATGTTCATACAAGACACATTAAATCAAATTTTATGTTAGAACATACATAATCATATAAATTACAATAAGATACCATAATCTTCCTCCCTCTCACGGAGGTGTCAATCATAAGCCTATGCTTGGCTCGAGTAGTTCCATTGTCTCAATGTAAGAATATTTGTCCCAACTATGTATATATATGGGATTCTCTATCATTACAATGTATCCCTGCCATATCCAAATCATGCTCGGAAAATTGCCGATATTCTTCATCCTGCCTCATAGCTAGCCATGCTAGCAGCATTGTACCAGACCTTGGTCATGTTATGGACCTCTCATCTAAGATATCATGGAAGATCTTATATTAAGGTAGCATCCAAATTTTCTCATCAATCCTAATCCCAAACATCATCATTTCATTCATGCAGCTAAATATCATGGGAGAAATATCTCAACCTTTAAAAGTAGAATGTTTCATGCATATATTTTAAAAATATGTTTGGTGGCAATTCTGAATGAAGCAACTCAATCATGAATTTAATCATGTTCTACACACATCATATACGAATGGATGTTCTAAATGGAACATCAATGCTTCAATAAACTGTCAGATGGCATGTCAAATTCAACAACATTTTAACTTTAAATCAGAGTGATCAAGGATTTCCATTTCCATTACACAAAGACATTTTTCAACAATTTTGCAACATGGGATTTATTTCCCAAATTCCAGTAATTGATTCATCATGCCACGATAAATCATTTCAAGATTATGAAAACATCTCCCTCTTACTTAGTTCATTAGAGCCTCATCACATGTCAAGAGTAAACCATCAGTATGTAAAACCAAAGACATAATAAAAAATCAAGGCCATGCCATGGAACCCATTATTCTGAATTTTCAGATAACTCTCAAATATGGACGAATATGAATCGGGAAGCTTGCATCATGCAATGCTCTCTATAAGCATAATGCATTACCTGACAAACATACTCAACCTTACATAAATCAATTTTGTGTCAACAAAGTCATCTCATCAGAGTTTTAAAGCCAGGAAAAAAATATTATAAAATAAGGTTAGAAACATCCAGGTATTCAAAATGTACATGCATAAGGTATAAGCAATAATAAAATTAGTAGTCAGATCCATAAGTCTAAACAAGAGTAAATTCATAAGTCAAGGAATACTTATCTTTAATGAGATATGATCCTCTCCCTCTTGAACCAACCTTCAAGAGCCATCTATAGACCACATAACAGTGTTGCCTTCAGTAAAATTTATCAAGAACCATTTCATCTAGGGCTTCATGAAATCAATCCCAAGTGCTTGAGCATCTAGATCATGCTAGGGTTTCATACATCAAATCTTAAGTATTTACCATAAACCAATGTTTCTCTCAAATTCTCACCATTAAACCCTTATGCACTAACTACCTAGGGTTTTATTCATATCCTATAATTATTTATGGTATCTAACATCCTCTTCTTTCTTCCATCAAAAGTGTCTCCATGGGGTAATCTCCATGGATTTTCTTCAGCCCATCTCTAAAACAATGTTATTTTTTCATAGGGCTACATTGTTCTTTGCTTTTATAGTTTCATTTCCTCAATAACATGATAAGTTCACCCCATATCATTATATCATTATTCATATATACATTATTATCCATCAACATGTGCAACTATGTAGAAATAAAAATAACATCATCATCATCTATGCAACATAACATAAAGAAACATAAGAGGAAAATCATGAACGCATATAGACACCAGGATTAGTCCAAGACTAGGGAAAAACACACTATGGGGAAAACCTTTGCAAGTTATTTTTCTTAGACCGCCATCAAATGATTCATAAAACAAGAGTACAATGATCCATAGATCCATATCTTCATAATGTAGAAAAGAAAATAGTACATGCATAATATGACCTTAAACATACTTTTGTTGAAGGAACTTGATTCTAAGAACTGAGATGTACTAACACTGGTTGTAGCATACTAAAGAACATTGTTGATACTGAGTGAAAATATAGATACATCTTTGCAATGGAAATATATAGAGTAGATCTACATTTCTGCAGATCTATAAAATTAAGAGACCCCATATACAACTGATCACTGAAAATCTTTGAAAAAAAATTGTCCAGTCCTAGATCTGAATCCAAGGCACTTTCAAAGCTGACTACAAACATCTGCATGAGCACTGGAGGCTTATCAATCCAATATCAGCCCAAAAACCCCTAATCGCACCGTCAAGACATTGTGGCTGCGTCTATAGCTCCCTGGTCGCTGGCAGGACAAACTGTGCCTACAGTTCTCACCTGGATTAGCCTGATTTGGCCTCAGAACCCTAGCTGCTACCTTGTCATGGTCTTCCTGTGGCTATGGAACCTTGGTTGCTACCTTGCCAGATTGTTCCCACGGCTCTGGCCTGATTTCACTAGTTCTGTGCCTGCGACTATGGCCCAGAAGCCCTAGATCAAAGTGAGCCCCTCGCATGTGATACCAAACACTTCGTGAACTTCTTTCGTTGAAAATATGTGAGCCAAAACATAATAGAGGAACCAAGACAAAGAGTGCAAGAAGAAAATCACTTCAGAAAAAGTCTGTGAATGAGCTTGAGGTCTCTTCTATTTATAGCTTTCATGAGGGTTCGCTTGGGGTTGAGGCTAACTTAATTAATTTCACGTGTGCTTAGGCTGACCCATTCCATTTCACTTTAATAAATAAAATTATTCAAAATATAAATTTTTCTTAACCAATTGTTATAAATTATTTTGTCGGACTCCCTGACTCGTGCCTTGAGCTATCAAACTTTTCCCCAAATGTTGCAAGGTGACAAAAATTGTTAATGTGTTCACCATGAAAACATGATCAGAGCATCCTTGAAGACCAAAAGAGAAATACCTTGAAGAAATTTTGAAAAAATATTTTAATAAACCATATTTTCAGACCCAACATGGTCCCTACATTTAAACCCTCATTCTTGTCACCTTCACCATGACTTGTGTATAGCATTTCCAGCGCAATAATTCAAGTGAAAAAATGTGATGCCCTTCTTTTAGCAGTTTCTCTAAAAATAGAAGGGAATTTTCTCCTCCTAGAAGCTTCGAGGGCAAGGAGTTGGCAACATTTTCACGCGTGCAAGGTCGAGGGCTCCCATTTCAGGCCTTTGATCCTACAATCTAGGATCCTCCTATTAAGATTTGGACCTTCTTCCTCCTTTTGTGTATCCCTAACCTCTCCTCCTTCCCTATAAATGAATGTTATGCTTTCCAAAAATGTTCATCAATGTTGGTTTCCGACCTTCTGATTAGTTGCGCCTAAAGACTGCCATTTTCTGAAGGAGAAAGGAGTTCTTCAAGGTCTTTGGCGAGGACTTGGAAATCCATCCGAAGGTGGCTTCCAAAATCAGAGCTTAAATGTTTGTATGCTTCCCTTGTTTCTAATAATAATACATTATACGTTTTCCTTCCATAAATATGTAATTGATTATAAATTTAGTGTGTTACTCTCTAATATTTCACAGAGTTTATGTTAGAGTGAGTTATGCTATGTATGCTTTTGTCGATTTGGTTTAATCTTCCTTGGAGGTAAACATCTGTGACGATGCTTAAAGGATTGAAATTGGAAGTGAGAATATTGGGAAATGATGCTAACGTTCGTTAAAATTAGAGAGAGGTAGGCCATCTATGTCATTTTGTATTTTATAATATAAGCTAGGAAGTTTTGTGTGTATTTGTTTGGTTTTTTGCTAGATCCTCTTTTTAGGACTAGAGAGATCGTTGTTGTCTGCAGCAGGGATTGTCTATACAACACCAATTGGGGAGATATATAGGTCAATTTTGGTCCTCTCAAAAAGAGTAATCTAATGCAATTATGATCTTGACCATATGAGCTGTCCAAAATGGAATTTGACCGCAGTTGCATAATTTTAACACTCCCTCTCAACCAGGGAGAATTCCACCTGCCAATATATGTTCATTGATCAATATGCCATTCTGGTATCTTCATGCATCATCATGTATCATCACTGATTATATCTATCATGTAGTCATCATGTTTTGAACCTTTATCGTTACAAATCATTAATGTGCTTCACATGCTTATTCTTGTCTATCTCTTAATTGTTATTTCTCGTATGTTGAACATTCTAGGATCTAGAAGAAGAATAATTTATCACTGGAGGGGAGCTTAGGAAACCATCCTTCATCCATCAGGATATCATTTGGAATCTCAGCCAGAGGGTTACTACCCGTAATATCATCATTAATCATTATCGAAGAGCATATCATCAAGCAACTCATCTCGACCTGTAACCAAATCAAGGAGCATATCTTGACCCAGAATCTCATGGGAGAGTTATACTTCTACAACCCCATATTTATCAATAGCATATCTATCCACGCAGGGGAGCCCATATCAAACTTGGTATCACATCTGGGAGCTCAATCTCAACTCAGAATTCTATAGGGTTATCCCAACCCATATTATTGCCTACTGATCTTCCCATCAATGGACCTAAATAGTCATGTGGTAGAACAACTACATCATAATCGAATTGGGTTGTACACCCAAAGTATACTCTCAAATTTTTGGCCAAATGAGGATTTGTATTCCTGACAAGCCATGCTTGTGGGTATGATGCCAACTGGGGTATACTCTACAAATAAAAATCAGTGGAGCAGCATTCTCTCACCCTATGAAGATAGGGGAGCAGAATGTCTAACCCTATGTGTAATATATAGGGAAGATGCCCTATTTTTCAGATTTTTTTCAACCCAGGAGCCCTTTATCTCAGTTCCTCATCCTGAGAGCTCAAACAGGGAGGAATATTTGGCTCAGTGTCGTCGATCATCATTGCTCTCAACATAATCACGTCTAGTATCTGATTGTATCAATAGAAGTTGATTCTTGTTCAAACGGAACACATTAAATAAAAATTATGTTATAACATACATAATCATATAAATTACAACAATATACCATAATCATCCTCCCTCTCACAGAGGTGTCAATCACAAGCCTATGCTTGTCTCGAACAGTTGCATTGTCTCAATGTAAGAATATTTGTCCCAACTATGTATATATATGGGATTCTCTATCATCACAATGTATCCCTGTCATATCTAGATCATGCTAAGAAAATTGTCTAAGGAGCTTCTTCATCCTACCTCACAGCTAGCCATGCTAGCAACATTGCACAAGACCTTGGTCGTGCTATGAACATCTCATCCACGATATCATGGCAGATCTTATTTTAAGGCAGCATCAAAATTTTCTCATCATTCTAATCCCAAACATCATCGGTTCATTTGTGCAGCTACATATCATGGGAGAAATATCTCAACCTTTAAAAGTAGAACGTTTCATGCAGATATTTCAAAAAGATATTTGGTGGCAATTCTGAATGAAGCAACTCAATCATGAATTTAATCATGTTCTCTACACATCATATACGGATGGATGTTCAAAACGGAACATCAATGCTTCAATCAACTGTCAGATTCCATGTCAATCTCAACAACATTTGAACTTCAAATTAGAGTGTCCAAGTATTTACATTTCCATTACACAAAGACATTTTTCAACAATTTTGCAACAAGAGATTTCTTTCCCAAATTCCAGTAATCGATTCATTATGCCATGATACATCATTTCGAGATTCAAAAACCATCTCCCTCTTAATTAGTTTGTGAGAGCCTCATCACCTATCAAGAGTAGACCATCAATATGTAAAACCAAAGCCATAATAAAAAATCAAGGCCATACCGTGGAACCCATTATCATGAATTTTTCAAATAACTGCCAAATATGGACAAAACTTAATTGGGAAGCTTGCATCATGCACTGCTCTCTGTAAGCATAATGTCTTTCCCAGCCAACATACTCAATCTTAAATAAATCAATTTTGTGTCAATCGAGTCATCTCATTAGATTTTTAAATCCAGACACAAACTATTATCAAAGAAGGTTAGAAACATCCAGGTATTCAAAGTGTACATGTAGGATGTATAAGAAATGTGTTGGCTCGAGGGGTCCTGACCCAGGTTTGGTGTACAAGGTTTTCCAACAAACCCCTATACTACTGGCCCTTTCGGTAGTGACCTTCTTGCGCAGGTGAAAGTCTCACCCGAAGTAGTATGGGTGGGTGCTGGAACCAGTTTTCCGCACCCTGAGAAAGGATGGGTAAGGCAAGCAGAGTTGTGCTAGATCTTGGGATTCCCAGATTACCTTGTTCTGCGCAGGGTTAATTAAGTCTCTATTCGCATCCATGTGCACTAGATCTATAGTTATATGCTTTTTATAACATTAGCACAACAGTACATAAATAGAACATAACAGATCTAGATCCAAGAACGCAGTATACAGATCTTTTGCAGTTTAAGGACAGAAAATGAACAATACAACAATTATCAGTAATTCACATAAAAGTACTCACAAATCCAATTCTCTAACAATCTTTCGCATTAATTCATTCATCAATTCTTACTTAAAATTCAAATTCCCTTCCTAACTTGTGCACACAGCAGCAGGGTCCACACACAGCTGGACTTGGATCTCCGCGCACACAGCCAGCAGGAGTCCGTTCCCCAAAACCCAAACAGATAGCTTAAATCACAATTCGCATAAATAGCTCATCATATCCTATCCTTTAAAATACAAAATGAATCTCTATTTATAACAATATAGCTTCGACTTTCCTATGGTCTGCAACCCATGGTTTTCGGACCCCTAGTTTACCCTTTCACCCATTACAATGCTTTCGAGGCTTTGACCCACCCCAAAACCCCTCCACTAGATTAAATATAATCAAAAATATCCAAAATGGACCAATTTCGTAGCATGTCAGGAGACCCCATTCCAAAATTCCCCCAACACAATCTTGTAACTCGTCCCGAGTCACTGCAGTGGCACGGCCTCTATTTGTGCGCGCAAGGTAGCTAGAGTGCAGACGAGCAAAGGGAGAACTTCCTGACTCTGGGCTGCATCTCATTGCACAATGTTGACAAGTGTCAGGGAGGCAGGGCCGTCTGGAGCCACGGTAACCCTTTCTAACAACCAGTGGGGGCGCGCAATGGTAGACTAAGCAGCTTCGGTGAGCTAGAGTGTGGTGTCGGCCCATGGTTTCAATCATTTTCTGATGACATGCTTATTGTGGTGAAGGTTCTCAAGCTTGTCCAAGATGGCTAGACACTACGCGGAGGTGGTGGAGGCTCTAACTTGATCCAGAGTAGTTTCCACCTGCTGTAATTCCTTCTGGATATGATGAAGCATAGGATGGTTTTGGATAGTCGTCCATAGTTGGGTAGTTGTTTCGACCAATTGTGCACCCTGCGCCAGCTGCTCCTGAATAATATTCATTGCATTTGTGACCACTGCAATCAGCTGGTCCTGTACATTCAGAGGTATGTCATACTGCTGTTGCGTGGCCCAGTCACGGTGGCAAACTTCATGCAACACTCTGGTGTATATTCCTTGGAGCTCTATGTGAGATAGCTGCGCTAAATCTATTTGGATGTCCCCAATAGTTGGGTCAGGAGCGTTGAATAGGGCAAGGTGAGGGAGTGAACACACATTGCTTCTGTTGGGAAAAACTCTGGAGTTGCGGAGAAGTCGCAGCATATCCCTGTATCTCAACATTCCTTCTTGGCGCAGAACCAGTTGGGACGCGACCATGGTACTATGGGCAGGGGACTGCGGAACTAGCAGACCTTCTTTTGCTATATCTTCCAAGGCTAGCCGGCTAGGTCCCGTGGCTCTCCCTAGAGTATGAAGGTTGGTTGCGTAATATTGGTGCCTCTCTGTTTGTGGTTCGCGGACAATTATTTCTACAGGAAGCCAGTACTCATTCCTTTGACTGCACTCAGCATTCCTAGACTCTCTTAAGATGATATCTGCAGTTACTGAGTAGCCTGGGACTAGATCATTCGGTGAGTTAGGTTCCATCCGAGCAACAAGAAAATGGGCATCCCAAAGAATGTTAATGAGCGCAAAAAAATAGTACGCAGATAGCAGGAGTTTGTTGTAAGGTGAATAAATAGCCTAGTGTGAAGTGATCCAGCCAAAAGCACACTGTCCGGAGCTATTTAATGGCGGAGTAGCCCATTCGTGAGACTGACCATTGATCAGGTGGATCAATCTTACCATAAATGGCTGCATTCATGATCTGTCGCCCCTTTTGCATACTTGTAAGATTCCTTTTTTATCACATCGGGATGTGCTAACAGGCGTCCTTCGTGCCTGAGGTCGTTTCCACGGAATGTCAGACCACGGATGATGCATGCATGTCGTTTGTGTACCCTGAATGAAGGTCGGCGCGAGGTGTGTCTGCAAGTTGGCCATCAGTATTTTCAAGCCATGCGCTTCGCCCTTGGTCAGGACGTCCCTGCATGATAAATTTGCGCCACGCATCCTCATGCAATTTATTACTTGAGGCGTCCGCAAATTCTCCAAATTACACGTGGGTCCAGGTAGGTCCGTAACCCAACGCATGCCTAGGTCAGCGGTACCCCAGCAAGCCTGTCCGTGCAAGGTTTGATCACACCCTTGAGTTTTGTATGTCAAAAAGTATCTGTGTAGGTCGACTAACCTCGGAGTCCATCTGGCAACTAGGGTCCCTATGCGCAGGATCACCCTTCTCCAATACTTCTCCTGAGTGAAGAATACCAGTCCTTGCGTAGGTGCTCTATGCAGTGATAGTGACAGTGCCTCTAGCCTGCGTCCTGTGGGAATCTTTGGTTCAACTATCTTCTGACTATCATCTGCATCCTCCTAGCAGGTCAGGTTTCTTTCCGTGGTAGAGATGCGACGAAAATTCCTGACGGTCTGAAGACTTCAAAGAGTCGAAACCTCATGTAATCAGCCTTGCCAATTTTCCAGCTCCTCATCAGAGTCAAAAAAACATTCACTGTCCTTTTCCCAACAGAGCATTCCTTCATCAATGGGGTTAACCCAATCTTCATCCTACGTAGTTAATTTATAAATGTGATCTAATTCCTCCTCCTCATAGGCTAGCTCTATATACCACACACCTTCTGCTGGATCTAGTGGTACTATGACATGCGTACCTTTGCTTTCAAACACCATGATGTGCTTCTTGAGATTGATGACACCCCCCATGTCAATTGCCCAGTCTAGTCCAAGGAGCGCAGGGTAGGGATCTACATCTTCCACAATTTCTATGACTTCAAAGTCAGCTAGGACCCTTACCCCTGTGATGTCAACCATGAATTTTGGTAACCTCCCTAGAGGGATGATTTTTTGTTGATTGACCATTCGTAGCTAGATGGTGGACCATTCTAATTTAGGTTCTCCCATTCGTTTCCATGTCTGCTTTGGTAATACATTCGCATCGGACCCCAGATTTAAGATAACCTGATTCATCTCGCAATCACCAATCTATGCAGTCAATCGCATCTCTCTTCTGGTGCGCTTCTTATAGCTGTATAGTTCGTGTACATCCTTGGTCTTGGGGATCAAATTGGACAGAACTGTGTAGGTATTTAGTAGTGCTTGGAGATTTCCTACAGCCTGTGGATTTCGCAGTAGCTTCAGACATGCCTTTAAAAATGGCTCAACCCCTTCCTCTATCTGAGGTTGTGTCGGCGGTTGCGTCGGGACTGCCAGTGGTGGTTGTTCTTTGAAAGGCACTCCTTCCCAGAAGGAAATCTCCTCTTTTGCTCCCTGGGTGACCAGCCCGCTGCATGTCATGACTTTTACACAGGGATCCGCCATTCTTAGCTCAATTTTAACTCTTTGTACGTTCTGCGTAGGGGTGGGTTGATTTTCTTGCATCTTGGCTATTAAAATTGGGCAGTCCTCTACCTCATGGTCCAACTGCCTACAATATTTGCATAATGGCCTGGTGGGATTTGGGCATTCCCTGACAAAGTGCCCTATTTCTCCACAGTTATAATAGATTAGTTGCCCACGTCCTTGCCCTGCGCTTCCTCCCCAACCTCCTATGCCTCGGGCCGATGATCCTGCAAAGTGTGCAGAAAGTCTTGGCGACGCAGGGTCCGATTGTACCCTATATAATTTCCCACAATCCATCATTAAGTCATAAGTACAACGGTTCTGCTCATCATGTCCCACTGATTGGCAGAATCAGCACCATTGTTGCTTTAGTTCTGGGACATATGCACCTAGCCGAGGGCAATGGTTCGTATCATGTAGTCCTACTACCCGACAATCATCACACCATAGCACAGGTCCGCTTGAACCTGGTCGTAACAGGATGGGTTCCCTACTTTCCCCTAGGTGTACCGGACTAGGTCCTCCTGCTTGCATGTATTCCGTCAGCAGAGGGCACTGATCCTTCGTATAGCCAGACACCCAGAATCGTATGCACCAGAGATCTGTGCAACCGTCCTTTCCTCGCTCTTTTCGCAAGTTCTGTATCTCCATATGCATAGCCCCAAGTTTTTCCTAGATTTGTTGTACCCCTGCTGACGTATCCTCTCGGGGGGAAACCTCTAGTTTCATAGCGACTTCCACAACCTTCTCCTATGACTCAAAGGTCTGATGACTCATTGGCGTGTGTAGGTGAGGTAATAGCATAGCAATGAACCATTCCGTATGCTATCTATCATCATATTCGAATCCTCCTTCCCTGATTTATTTCTTCAATCACTGATCAGCCTCCCATACTGACTCAGACGCACCTTGTTTGAAGTCCTTCACTTCTTCTACCAACTGGGAGTAAGATTTTGGCTTCCTGAACTGGTGCTTCAAAGAATCCTTGATATCTTGAATAGATGCACTCCCATTCTGGGCAACATACCGCATATACCAGTCCAGGGCCCTGTCCTCGAAGGCCAATGACAGTTGTGCCCTTTTTACCGTATCACTTCCCACATTCTGTGCAGTTCATACAGAGTCTTCAATGAAAAAAAATCAGTCCATATCCTTATCTCCCACCCCCTTGAATGTAGGTAGTTTCATGTGCGCAGCCATATCACTGTCTAGGGGGGGTGGTGGTATAGGCGAATTCTTACTTTTGCGCGGCCTCGGTGGTGATGTAGCTGGGGGATCTTGCGCAGTTGGTTCTTGCAATAGATCGTAAGCAGATATCCCTCTGTCAAGGTTGGTCTGATAGTTTTTACCACTGCGTGTCGTGCTCCTATCTAGATCCAAGGTCATTCAATCAGTATGACTACACAGAATGCTCCTTTCGCACAGTAATTTCTTGATCAGCAATGGTAACGTCCTCAGAAATTTGCCTCGAAATCCTTTGAAGAATCGTCGTTCAGCCTCAGAGTATGATACAAACTGATCAATGGAAAATTCCATCACAAATCCTCCCAACACACTATCCACCCAGTGATCCACCGTGCGTGTGATAGTATTATCAGTTTTTTCCAGCTGCTCAAGCAGCTCTAGGGTCCACTGAGTGACTCGCTCGTCCTTCCAACACTTCTAGAATTCCACAAGTCTGGCTAGCCACTCCTGGAGTTCAATTGCAAAGGTTACAAAGAATATTTCATAGCTTTCAGTAAGGATGTACCTATTTTTCCACCTTTCTGCCATTACTTTCTCACTGTGATTTTATTTTACTGCGAACTCCTGGATCTGTTTTTCGAACCAGTCTTCGATCTCTTTTCTTTCAGGTTTCCAGTATTCTCTTGTCATTACCTAATTCCTCTCTCAGAATTTTTTCGGTCCCGACAACAGAACCATTTTTTGGCTTGAGGGGTCCTGACCTAGGTTTGGTGTGTAAGGTTTGCCAACAAACCCCTCTACTACTGGCCCTTTCGGTAGTGACTTGCTTGCGCAGGTCAAATTTTCACCCGAAGTAGTATGGGTGGGTGTTGGAACCAGGTTTTCGCACCCTGAGAAAGGATGGGTAAGGCAAGCAGAGCTGCGCTAGATCTTGGGATTCCCAGATTACCTTGTTCTGCGCAGGGTTAATTAAGTCTCTATTTGCATCCACGTGCACTATATCTATAGTTATATGCTTGTTATAACATCAACATAGCAATACATAAACAGAACATAACATATCTAGATCCAAGAATGCAGTATACAGATCTTTCGCAGCGTAAGGATAGAAAATGCACAATACAGCAGTTATCAGTAATTCACATAAAAGTACTCACAGATTCATTTCTCTAACAATATTTCACATTCATTCATTCATCAATTCTTCCTTACAATTCCAATTCCCTTCCCAACCTGCGCACATAGCAGCAGGGTCCACACACAACTGGACTTGGATCTCCGCGCACACAGCTAGCAGGAGTCTGTTCCCAAAAACCCAAACAGATAGCTTAAATCACAATTCGCATCAATATCTCATCATATCCTATCCTTTAAGATACAAAATGCATTTCCTATGGTCTGCAACCCATGGTTTTCAGACCCCTAGTTTACCCTTTCACCCATTACAATGCTTTCAGGGTTTTGACCCACCCCAAAACCCCTCCACTAGATTAAATCTAACAAAAAATATCCAAAATGGACTAGTTTTGCAGCATGTTAGGAGACCCCGTTCCAACACAATGATAAAAAAAATAGTCAGATCCATAAGTCTAAACAAGAGTAAAATCATAAGTCAAGGATTACTTATCTTTAATGATAGATGATACTCTCCCTCTTGAACCAACCTTCAATATCCATCCATAGACCACATAACAGTGTTTCCTTCAATCAACTTTATCAACAACCAATTCATCTAGGGCTTCATCAAATCAATCCCAAGAGCTTGAGCATCTAGATCATGCTAGGGTTGCATACATCAAATCTTAAGTCTTTACCATAAACCATGGTTTCTCTCAAATACTCACCATCAAACCATTATGCACTAACTACCTAGGGTTTTAATCATATCCTATAATTCTTTATGGTATCTACCATCCTCTTCTTGCTTCCATAAAAAGTGTCTCCATGGGGTGTTCTCCATGGATTTTCTTTAGCCCATCTTTGAAACCATGTTAATTTTCCATAGGGCTACATTGTTCTTTGCTTTGATAGTTTCATTTCCTAAATAACATGAGAAGTTCACCCCATATAATTATATCACTATTCATATATACATTATTATCCATAAACATGTGCAACTATGTAGAAATAAAAATAACATCATCACCATCTATGCAGCACAACATAAAGAAACATAAGAAGAAAATAATGCACACATTATATAGACACCAGGATTGGTCTGGTACCAGGGAAAAAACCACTATGGGGAAAAGCCTTGCAAATTATTCTTGGTATATCATCATCAAATGATTCAAAAAAAAATAGTACAATGATCCATAGATCCATATCTTCATAATGTAGAAAAACAAATAGCACATGCATAATATGACCTTAAACATACTTCTGTTGAAGGAACTTGATTCTAAGAACTGAGATGTACTAACACTAGTTTTATCATATTGAAGAACATTGTTGATATTAAGTGAAAATTGTAGATACATATTTGCAGCGGAAATAGATAGAGTAGATCTACAGATCTACAACATTCAGAGACCCCGGATACAACTAATCACTAAAACTCTTTTACAAATAATTTTCCAGTCCTACATCTAAATCCAGGACACTTTCAAAGCTGACTACAAACATTTGCATGAGCATTGGAAGCTTATCAAGCCCAGATCTTTCCAAAAACCCTTAACAGCGATGTCAAGACGTTGTTCCTGTAGCTATAGCTCCCTGGTCACTGGTAGGACACTCTGTACCTATAGTTATGGCACGGATAAGCTCGAGTCGGCCTCAGAACCCTAGCTACTACCTTTCCATGCACTTCCCATGGCTATGGCACCCTAGCCGCTACCTTTCCACATTGTTCCCATGGCTCTGGCCCGATTTCACTAGTTCTGTGCCTGAGACTATGGCCCAGAAACCCTAGATTAGAGCGAACCCCCCACCTGTGATACTGAACCATGCGCAAACTTCTTCCGTCGAACCTTTGCGAGCCAAAACATAATATTTGAACCAAGACAAGGAGTGCAAGAAGAAAATAACTTGAGAAAAAATGTGTGAATGAGCTTGAGTTCACTTATATTTATAGCTTTCATGAGGATTTGCTTAGGGTTGAGGCTGACTTAACTAATTCCACATGTGCTTAGGCCGACCCATTCCATTTCACTTTAATAAATAAAATAATTCAAAATTTAAATTATGCTTAATCGATTGTTGTACAGTATTTTGTCGCACTCCCTGTCTCATTTCCTAAGCTCTCAAACTTTGCCTGAAATGTCGCAAAGTGACAAATTTTGCTAATATGTTCACCACGAAAACATAATTAGAGCATCCCTGAAGACTAAAAGAGAAATGCCTTGAAGAAATTATGCAAAATTCTTTTGATAAACCCTATTTACAAACCCAACGTGGTCCCTTCAATTAAACCCTCAGGCTTGTCACCTTCAACATGACCTGTGTATAACATTTCCAGCATGAGAATTCAAGTGAAAAAATGTGTTTCCCTTCTTTTAGCAGTTTCTCTAAAAATGGAAGGGAAGTTTCTCCTCCTAAAAGCTTTGAGGGCAAGGAGTTGGTAATATTTGAATAAGGATAGGGTCGAGGGATCCTATTTCAGGCCTTTGATCCTACAATAAGGGATCCTCGTATTAAGTTTTGGACCTTCTTCCTCCTTTTGTGGATCCCTAACCTCTCGTCCTTCCCTATAAATGAATGTTCTTATTTCCCAAAATGTTGATCAATGCTAGTTCCCAACCTTGTGATCAATTTCACCTAAATACTTCCATTTTTTGAAGGAGAAAGGAGTGCTTGAAGGTATTTGGTGAGGACTTGGAAATCCATCTGAAGGTGGCTTCCAACATCAAATTTGTTCGCTCCAGGAGGTCCTGACCCAGGTTTGGAGTTCAAGGTTTGCCAACAAACCCCTATACTACTAGCCCTTTCGGCAGTGACCTACTTGCACAGGTCAAAGTCTCACCCGAAGTAGTATGGGTGGGTGCTGGAACCAGGTTTCCCTACCCCGAGAAAGGATAGGTAATGCAATCAGAGCTGTGCCCTGCCTTGAGATGTCAATATCTTCCCGAGTAGGGCTAATAGGTCTGTTTTCGCATCCACGTGTGCATGATCAATTATGCAATGGTGCTCAACATTCATATACTTCCAAGACAGTAGCTCAATATTGCATAAATAGAACAAAACAGATCTAGATGTAGTAAAACACTTGCACAGAACTTTCGCAGCTAAATATAGAATACACATAATACAACAATTACCAATGATTCACATAAACAGTACACATAGATTCGGTTCTCAACAACCTTTCTTATTCATCAATTCATCAATTCCTTCTTACAATACCCGTCCTAGCCTGCACACAGAGCAGCAGGGTCTGCACACAGCAGGACTCTGGATCTCTACGCACACAGCCAGCAGGAGCCCTTCCCCAAACACCCAAACAGATTTCCTAAACCACAATTCACATCAATATCTCCTCATTTCTCTACCTTAGAATTCAAAATGTTCCTCTATTTATAATAATCTAGCTTAAAATTTCCTATGGTCCGCAAACCGTGGTTTTCGGACCCCAGGTTTACCCTTTTTCCCATTACAATGCTTTCAGGGTTTTGACCCACCCCAAAACCCCTGAGCTAGACTAAATATAATAAAAAATATACAAAATCGAACCAGTTTTGCAACTCATAGAATACCCCGTTCCAACAGTCCCCCAACACAATCTTGTGACTCGTCCCAAGTCACTGTGGTGGTGCAGTCTCTATCTGCGCACGTAAGGTATTGAAGGTGACGATTAGTGGAGGTAACACTTCCTGACTTTGGGCAGTAGCACTTTTTGCAATATCAACAAGCTTCGGGGAGGTAGGTCAGGAAACATTGCCCCATGGCTTCAAGCACTTTCTGATGAAATGCTTAGCGCGTCGGAGATTCGCAATCGTGTCTATGAAGGCGTTGCTAGTTTTCAAGAGTGCCAGACGCTACGCAGGGACGAGGGAGGGCAAGGTAGCTTCGATTTGATTGAAAGCATCTTCCTTCTGTCACAAGTCCTCCTTGACACGCAGAAGCATCGGGTTGAACTGGATCGCTATCCAGAGCTTCATGACTGCCTTGAGCAGCTGAGTACCTAGAGTAAGCTATCCTTTAATAATATCCGTTGCTTCTGATATCAATGCAGCCCGTTGTGCCCGTACATCCGAGGGTATGGTAGGCTGTGCTTGGGCCTGACACGCAGTGAATTGGGGGGCCATTTGGGTCTTGAGGGTTTTTACTTCGGCTTGGGATGCCTTGAGTGCTGCAACCAAGCCTTGTATGGTAGCTTGGAATAGAGCTGACGCTGGGATGTCATCAAGGATCTCTGTGTCGAGCTGGTGAACCCTTGTTTCAAGTTGCACCATGCGGGAGATATCTTCGGTCTGGCATGTGAGGAGCGGTGTGGCCACATCGAGCTATTGCTACGTGGTCTAGTCGCGATGATGGATATCTTGCAGCATGGCGGTGTGTAAATCCTGTAACACCTCACAAGGCAGCTGCGCCAAGTCTACTTGTAGTTCTGTAGCTGTTGGGAGGTGCTCACCAACCAAGATAGTGCAAGGTAGCGAACAAACATGGCTTTCGCTGGCAGGTAGTCTGGAACTGCGGAGAAGTCGCAGCGTATCCCTATATTGATTTGTCCCCCGGGGGGATGGAGTATCCTTGTTAGTCATCCCTTTCGTGCACAGGACTAGCTGCGACTCGACTGTGTCAGTTCTTATAGCGAGCTATGGTAGTTGCGTATCATTATTCGTGGCATCTTCTGAGGCCATCCGGATGGGGCCTGTGATCATCCCAGGGTTGTAAAGATCAGGAACTCCCATTGTGTAGCTTTGGCGCCATTCTGCATAGGGTTCAAAGTCAATTTTCCCTGCAGGGAGCCAGAGGGCAATCATCTTATCAATCTTGGCATCCCTATAACCTCTCAACACAATGTCTGCAGGCACTAGACTGGTAGGTGCCGAAGCGTTCGATAGGTTAGGGGCTGCCATAGTAACAAAAGGATAGGATTCCCAATTGGGAAACTTGCAGACAGTGGAGGTAGGTTGATGGGGTATGACGCAAATGCTAAAGGTCCAGACAATCAAGCAGTAGAATAACAAAGGCATATTACAGCGACAATATGGAGCCTTGAGCGGAGTTATCATGTTTTCCTTATAATGTACGGGGCTATCCAATGGTAGAGTAAATCTAACTCGAAACTTACCATCAAGAAACTGGTAACAACTCACCATAAATTGCCGCATTGATTGCCAACCGCCTATTTTCCATAATGGTAAGATTCCCTTTTTATCAGAGTTCAGTGTTCTGACGACCATTATTCGCACCTGAGGGCTTTCCTACGGATTTAATAACTTTGGATCACGCCTCTGTGCTGCTTGCGTATCTGAATTAAAGCCAACATCGGGTGTGTTGTAATGTGATTCAGGTACCACTCAATTAACTTGGCCACCGTACGCACCCCGTCCAGTGCTGCGGTTGGGACAGTTTGGGGATCAATCTTTCCTTCTATCGAGCCAAGGCTCCAGTATTCAACCGTGTGTGGTACCAACATTCCCCTTGATCCAGGTGCAATGAACAGGTGTGTTCTTCCCTCAGTTAAGGTGTTCGTGTTCTGCAGAGCTACGCCGAGTGCCCCTGAGCCATCTTCCACCCTAAAGATTCAGAAAAATTCATCTCGCAAATTCTCCCAAAGGCGTGTGTGCTGATGCTGCTCTACATCTAGATACCATGCAGCTGGACACAGTCCTAGGTCATGAATAAATAGGTGAACCTATTCGTTTGGGTTTTTTTCACCCCATTGTGTTTCCCATGCAAGAAAATATTTGCGTGGGTCTTCTAACCAAAGGAAATTTTGGATACGTCTCCCAGCTGGGGCTCCAAATCACAGGATCATCTTATCCCGACATTCCTCCCAATTGTGGAATACCTTCCCATGCGTATCCCACCAATGCACAGGCAGTCCGCGCAGGGGTAGCTGAAGGGCCCCTAGCCTGCATCCCTTGGGAACTTTTGCTTCTAATGTGCGTAAAAATTCCTTAATGTCATCCGAGTCCCCAAAGTAGGGTAGGTCTCTTACCTCAGCGGAGATGCAGCGGAGGTTCCTTGTGACCTAAAGACATCTTAGAGCCGAAACCTCATGTAACCAGCCTTGCCAATTCTCCAATTCCCCATCAGAGTTGAAAAAGCATTCACTTTCTTTTTCCCAGTAGATCACTCCTTCCGCCATGGGGTTAATCCAGTCCTCGTCCTGTGTAGTCAACTTGTAAATGTGATCTACTTCCTCCTCATCGCGCGCTGGCTCTGTATATCGCACACCTTCCGCAGGATCCAGTGGTACTATTACTCGTGTACCGTTATTTTCAAATACCATGCTGCGCTTTTTGAGGTTGATGACACCCCCCATATCTATAGCCTAGTCCAGTCTTAGGAGTGTAGGGTAGGGATCCGCATCTTCCACGATTTCTATTACCTCAAAGTCAGCTTGACCCTTTACTCCTGCGATATCTACCATGACTTTTGCCAGCCTTCCCAGAGGGATGATATTTTGTTGATTTTCCATGCGCAGCTGGATGGTGGACCATTCCAATTTAGGTTCTCCCATTCACTGCTAGGTTTTCTTAGGTAACACGTTCGCATCTGATCCGAGGTCCAACATAGTTTGATGCATCTCATAGTCACCAATCTACGCAGTCAGCCGCATTTCTCTACTAGTGTACTTTTTATACCTGTATATTTTGTGTACATCCTTGGTCCCAGAGGTCGGATCGAGCCACGCTGCGCAACTATTCATTAATGCCTGAAGGTTCTCTATAGCCTTTGGGTTACGTAGCAGCTTCAAACATGCCTACAGAAAGGGCTCAACCCTCTCATCTGTCTTAGGGTGTGTCGGTACCTGCACAATAGCTACTACCCTCTGAGCGAGGTCCTGGTCAGTTATGGCCATGGTTTCTTGTCACCTCTTTAAGTTCAATCCTCCTTGACAGGTCAGAGGATCCCTGGTAGCATCCTCCTTCGATCCCTGGGTGGCCATCCCACTGCATGTTATGACTTTCACACTTGGGTCTATGTTCCTTAGCTTGGCTTTAACTCTCTGCACATTCTGCATAGGGGTGGGATGCTTTTCCTGCATTTTTGCTATTAATATTGGGCAATCTTCGATCGCATGGTCCAACTGTCTGCAATATTTGCAGGATTTCCTAGTGGGATTTGGGTAGTCCCTTACGAAGTGTCCTACTTCCCCACAATTATAACAGATTATTTTTCTATGCCCTCGACTTGTGGTTCCTCCCCGACCTCCTCTGCCCCTTGCTGGAGAGCCACCAAAGTCCACAAGAGATCTTGGTGATGCAAGGTCTTCTTGTACCCTATACAAGTTTCCCCGATCTATCATTAAGTCGTAAGTGCGATAGTTCTGCTCATCGTGTCCTACTGACCAGCAAAACCTGCACCATTGCTACTTCAATTCTGGTACATACGCACCCAGCCGAGGGCAGTGGTCCATATCATGCAGCCCTGCTACATGGCAGTCATCGCACCATAGCACAGGTCCGCTCGAGCCTAGTCGTGATAATATGGGTCCCCCAATTGCTCCTGGGCGGATCGGACTAGGTCCCCCTACCTGCATGTAATCTGCCAATAGCGAGCACTGATCCTTTGTATGGCCAGATACCCAACATCATATGCACCACATATCTGTGTTGGCTCCTTTTCCTCGTTCCTTTTGCAGGCTCTGAATTTCCATGTGCATAGCTCCAAGTTGCTCCTGAATTTGTTGTACTACTCCTAACGAAGTATCTTCTCTGGGCACAACATCTAGTTTCATAGCGACTTCCACAGCTTTTTCCTGCGACTCAAAGGTTTGGTGACTCATTGGCGTATGCAGGTGGGGCAACAACATAGCGATGAACCATTCCGTATGTTGTCTATCGTTATACTCAAATCCTCCTTCCCTGATTGCTTTCTTCAATTTCTAATTATCCTCCCATACAGACTCAGACACACCTTGCTTGAAGTCCTTCACTTCTACTACCAACTGAGAGCAAGATTTTGGCTTTCATAATTGTTTCTTCAGAGCGTCCTTAATATCTTGAATAGATGCACTCCCGTTCTGAAAGACGTATCGCATATACCAGTCTAATGCTCTATCTTCTGACACCAGGGACAGCTGCGTTCTCTTCACTGTATCATTTGTCACATTTTGCACAGTCCATACAGAATCTGCAACAAACCAAAATCGGTCCATATCCTCATCTCCTACCCCCTTGAAGGTAGGTAGCTTCAGGTGCGCAGCCATATCACTGTCCGGAGGAGGTGGGGGTATGAGTGATTTCTTACCTTTATGCGGCCTGGACGGCGGTGTAGCCAGGGGGCTTTACGTAGTCGTCTCTCGTAGAGGGTTATAGGTAGATATTTCCACGTTAAGGTTGGTCTGATAGTATTTACCACTGCGCGTTGTGCTCCCATATAGATCTGAGGTCATTCAGTCGGTATGACTACACAGAATACTCTTCTCGCACAGTAATATCTTAATCATCAAAGGTAATGTCTTCAGAAACTTGCCCCGGAACCATTTAAAGAATCTTCGCTCAGCCTCAGAGTAGGAGACAAACTGATAAATGGAAAATTCTGTCACAAATCCTCCTAGCACAATGTCCACCCAGTGGTCCACCATGCGCGTGATAGTATTGTTAGTCCTTTCCAGCTGCTGGATCAGCTCTGGGGTCCACTTAGTGACTCATTCGTCCTTCCAACACTTCTAGAATTCTACAAGCCTAGCCAACCACTCCTGAAGATCGATTGCAAATGTCACAAAGAATATTTCGTAGCTTTCTGTAAGAATGTACCTATTTTTCCACTTTTCCACCGTTAACTTCGTGCTGCGATTTTGTTTTACTGCAAATTCCTAGATCTGCTTTTTGAACGACTCCTTAATTTCATTCCTTTCAGGGTTCCAGTAATCTCTTTTCATTACCCAATCCCTTTCTCAAAATGCTTCGGGTCCCAGCAACAAAACTATTTGTTGGCTCGAGGGGTCCTGACCCAGGTTCGAAGTTCAAGGTTTTCCAACAAACCCCTATACTACTGGACCTTTTGGCAGTGACCTACTTCCGCAGGTCAAAGTCTCACCCAAAGTAGTATGGGTGGGTGCTGGAACTAGGTTTTCACCCCCTGAAAAAGGATAGGTAATGCAAGCAGAGCTGTGCCCTGCCTCGAGATGTCCAGATCTTCCCGAGCAGGGCTAATAGGTCTCTTTTCACATCCACATGCGCACGGTCAATTATGATATGGTACTCAACAATCATATACTTCCAAGACAATAGCTCAATATTGCATAAAATAGAACAAAACAAATCTAGATGTAGTAAAACACTTACACAGAACTTTTGCAGCTAAATACAGAATACACATAATACAAAAATTACCAATGATTCGCATAAACAATACACATAGATTCAATTCTCAACAACCTTTCTTATTCATCAATTCCTTCTTACAATACCCATCCCAGCCTATGCACATAGCAGCAGGGTCTGCACACAACAAGACTCTAGATCTCCACGCACACAGCCATCAAGAGTCCTTCCCAAACACCCAAAAAGTTTTCCTAAACCACAATTCGCATCAATATCTCCTCATTTCTCTACCTTACAATTCAAAATGTTCCTCTATTTATAAAAATCTATCTTAAACTTTCCCATGGTCCACAAACCGTGGTTTTCAGACCCCAGGTTTACCCTTTTTCCCATTACAATGCTTTTGGGGCTTTGACCCACCCCAAAACCCCTGTGCTAGACTAAATATAATAAAAAATATACAAAATCGGACCAGTTTCGCAGCTCGTAGGAGACCCTGTTCCAACAAGAGCTTAAATGGTTGTATGCTTCCCTTATTTCTAATAATAATACATTATACGTTTTCCTTCCATAAATTTGTAATTGATTATACATTTAGTGTGTTACTCTCTGGTCTTTCACATAGTTTATGTTAGATTGAGTTATGTTATGTCTACTTTTATCGATTTGGTCTAATCTTCCCTGTAGGTAAACATCCATGATGACGCTTAAAGGATTGAACTTGGAAGCAAGAAGATCGGGAAACGACATTAATGGTTGTTAGCATCAGAGCAAGGTAGGCCATTTTTGTAGTTTTGTATTTTCTAATATAAGCTAGGAATATTTGTGTGTATTTGTTTGGTTTGTTGCTAGTTCCTCTGTTTAGGACTAGAGAGATCATTGTTGTCCACGGCAGGGATTGTCTATACAACACCAATTGGGGAGATCTATAGGTTTATTTTGGTCCTCTCAAAAAGATAAATCTAATGAAATTATGATCTCTACCATCTGAGCTGTCCAACATGGAATTTGACCGTAGTTGCATAATTTTAACACTCCCTCTCAACCAGGGAGAATTCCACCTACCAATATATGTTCATTGATCAATATACCATTCTAGTATCTTCATGCATCATCATGTATCATCACTAATTATGTCTATCATGTAGTCATCATGTTGTGAACCTTTCTCATTACAAATCATCAATGTGCTTCACATGCTTATTCCTACTTATCTCTTGATTATTCTTGCTCGTATGCTGAACATTATTGGATCTAAAATAAGAAGAATTTATCACCAGAGGGGAGCTTAGGCTACCACCTTTCCTCCATCATTATATCATTCGAAATCTCAGCCTACGGGCTACTACTCGTAATATCATCATTAATCATCATCAGAGAGAATATCATCAAGCAACACATCTCGACTTGTAACCGGATCGGGGAGCATATATCGACCCAGAATCTCATGGGGGAGTTATACCTCTACAACCCCATATCTATAAATATCATATTCATCCACGCGGGGGAGCCCATCTCGAACTTGGTATCACATCCAGGAGCTCAATATTAACCAAGAACTGTATAGGGTTATCTCAACCCATCTTATTTCCTACGGATCTTCCCATTGATGTCGCTGAATAGTCATGTGGTAGAACACATACATCATAATATAATTGGTTTGTACACCCAAATTACACTCTCAACGGTTTGGCCAAACGAGGAGTGGTATTCCTGACAAGCCATGCTTGTGGGTATGATTCCAATTGGGGTATACTCTCCAAATACCAATCGAGGGAGAAAAATTCTCTCACCCTATGAATATAGGGTAGAATCATATCTAACCCTATGGGTAACATATAGGGAAGATGCCCTACTTTCTAGAGCTCTCTCAACCCCAGGAGCCCTCTAACTCAATTCCTCATCCTGAGAGCTCAGACAGGGAGGAAGATTTGGCTCAATTTCCTTGATTAGCGCTACTCTCAACATACTCACATATGGTATCTTCTTGTCTCAATAACAGTTGTATCATGTTCATACATGACATCAAATCAAATTTTATGTTATAACATACATAATCATATAAATTACAACAAGATACCATAATCATCCTCCCTCTCACGGATGTGTCAATCACAAACCTTATTCTTATCTCAAAGTGTTGCACTGGCTCAATGTAAGAATTCCAATCCCAAATATGTATATATATGGGATTCTCTATCATCACAATGTATCCATGTCAGATCTTGATAATGCTGAGATAACTCTCTAAGGAGCTTCTTCATTCTGCCTCACAGCTATCCATGCTAGCAACATTGTACCTGACCTCGATCGTGTTATGTACCTCTAATCCAAGATATCATGCAAGATATTATATTAAGGCAACATCCAAATATGCTCATCAATTTTAATCCAAAACATCATCATTTCATTCATGCATCTACATATCATGGCAGAAATATCTCAACCTTTAAAAGTATAAAGTTTCATGCAGATATTTCAAAAATATGTTTGGTGGAAATTATGAATGAAGCAATGCAATCATAAATTTAATCATGTTCCATACACATCATATACAGATGGATATTCAAAACAAAACATCAATACTTCAATCAACTTCTAGATGCCATGTTAATTTCAACAACATTTGAACTTTAAATCAGAGTTTCCAAGGATTTACATTTCCATTACACAAAGACATTTTTCAATAGTTTTGAAACATGGGATTTCTTTCCCAAATTCCAAAACTTGATTCATCATGCCATGATACATCATTTCAAGATTCAAAAACCATCTCCCTCTTACTTAGTTCGTCAGATCCTCATCACCTTTCAAGAGTATAGCATTAGTATGTAAAAACAAATCCATAATAAAAAATCAAGGCCATACCTTGGAGCTCATTATCCTAACTTTGTCAGATAATTTTCAAATATGGACAAATCTAAATCGGGAAGATTGCATCATGAAATTCTCTTTGTAAGCATAATGTCTTACTAGACCAACACATGTAGCCTTACATAAATCAATGTTGTGTCAACAAAGTCATCTCATCAAATTTTAAAAGCCAGACAAAAACTATTATCAAAGACATTGATGTAATAGTATGAATTATTTCAACCAGGTAACAGGTAGAGCTCATATCAAGTTTGTCATTCAACATGCCATTACAAGCCATTTCCGTTACTAGATGCAAGTGCATACATCAAGGTTAAGTCATGCAGGTTCCATATTCATACTGAATCACAACAACCATTGTGTTAGGAATAAGGAGGAAAATGCATAACCATAATTATGAATACTCACATAAGAAAATGAAGGTCAATATGCCCACATATCATTATCAATTGGGAAAATCAACAATCAATAGATCAAGTCCAAATAGCAAGATATATAATCCAAAGACAAAAATAGTGACATATTCTTATGAATGTATCAGATACCTACAAACACAAGTTTGGTTCAAACATATGCAATGATATCTGCAACACATCTGTAGAACAGACATCTTCCAAGTGACCATATGATTTCATTCTTGATCCTTTATTCTTTGTGGTGACAAGTTTACCCCGAAAAATTCAGAAATTAGTTTACACTAGCAGGATATTTCATAGTTCCCTTTATTCACAATATAGATGAATTTCGTGCACAAAACTTCAATTTTGTTTCTGATAGGCATAGTCGCACCTATGGGCCTTCCATTGTGCGAGAGAGGCTCAAACCTATGATGCGTATTAACAATTTCAAATACCCATAAATCATATTTCAATAAAACATATACTGGAAATATGAGTAAGAATATTTTAGGAGAGAGATTCTCCCTCTAAATGAGAACCCACTTCATTCATGTCATCAACCTATCTTTATAGAGTCATGAAACTACAGATCTATTACATCATAACATATATCCATCATGGTTAGCTATCACATCATGATATCAACATTTCATCGAGGTTTGGATTTCCATGATAGGGCAATGGACAGGTGAGACATCATACTTCAAATATCATGAACATAATACCATTTTCTATCAATTCAATCCATCAGTTTCACTATATACATGACCATGGGTAGTAAGTGATCTAGAACATCAATATCATAGATATACTTATATCATTATGGTCATCAATACCATTATTTTCATGATCGATAGGATCAATTTAGGTTATTCAATAAACTAATAGAGTGCAATATATCTTTCCATGAGCTTTAATCATGCTTATCATAAGCATTATCAATACCATATCAATGTGGTAACCTTCTATAAGAGATCCAACAGGACTTATGGATATTAAGAGTCAATATTACCATTTACTAGATTTATAATCAGGATCTCAAAAACAATAGATGTTATCCAATAATTAAGTTATGCCACTAAATCCAAGATCAACAATAAGTAGCCTCACAGAATAAAAAATATCATCATGATCAAATATTTAATACCAGGTGCACTATTTCATCACAAGAAACATAAATCACTTTCATATGCATGCATGAGCCATTTGCGAAGGAAAATTTCTCAACATACCATAGGGCTTACCTAACCATCCAATGTTATAGTTGAAACATAACATTATACCTTGCATACCTTGTAGTATTTAGATACCTGTTGCACCTTCACATAGGAAACTTGTAGTGCTTTTCACCTTTTCATCAAGTGCCTCTTTACCCTTTTCCATGTCTAGCTTTTATTTCCTGCATCTCAAATGATCCTTAAGAGGGATCCACTTATCACATCTCATCAAGAAGGCTAGAAAATTCTAGGTATTAAAAATTTATATGCAGGAGGTATAAGCAATGATCAAAACAATAGTCAGATCCATAAGTCTAAGCAAGAGTAAATTCAGAATTCAAGGAATATTCATCTTTAATGAGAGACGATCCTCTCCCTCTTGAACCAACCTTCAAGAGCCATCCACATACCACATAATAGTGTTTCCTTCAATTAAATTTCAACAACAAATCCATCTAGGGCTTCATCAAATCAATCCAAAGTGCTTGAGCATCTAGATCATGTTAGGGTTGCATACATCAAATATCAAGTCTTTAGCATAAAACAGGGTTTCTCTCAAACCCTTATGCACTAACTACCTAGGGTTTCCTTCATACCCTAGAATTATTTTAGTTCTCTACCATCTTCTTATTACTTCCATAAAAAGTGTCTCCATGGGGTGATCTCCATGGATTTTCTTCATCCCAGCTCTGAAACCATGTTAATTTTTTATAGGGCTATGCATTTCTTCAATAACATGATAATTTCACCCCATATCATTATATCATTGTTTAGATCTACATTAGTATCCATAAGGGTGTGCAACTATGTAGAAATAACAATAGCATCATCATCATCTATGCAGCGGAACATAAAGAAACATAAGAATAAAAGCATGCACACATATAGACATCAGGATTGGTCCGAGAGCAGGGAAAAATCCACTATGGGTAAACATTTACAAATTATTCATCTTAGATAGTCATCAAATGATTCAAAAAACAAGAGTACAATGATCCATCGAACCATATCTTCATATTGTAAAAAAACAACTAGCACATGCATAATATGGCCTTCAACGTACTTCTGATGAAGGAACTTGATTCTGAGAACTGAGATGTATTGACACTGGTTGTAGCATATTGAAGAAAAATGTTGATACTGAGTGAAAAAAGTAGATACATATTTTCAGGGGAAATATATAGAGTAGATCTAAATTCTTGTTGATACTGAGTGAAAAATGTAGATACATATTTTCAGGGTATATAGAGTAGATCTAAAAATATGCGGATCTACAATAGTAAGAGACCCCAGATACAACTTATCACTGAAACTCTTAGAAAAAAAACTATTCATTCCTAGATCTGAATCTAGGACATTGTCAAAGATTACTACAAACATATTCACGAGCATCGGAAGTTGATGAAGCCTAGATCTACCTAGAAACCCTTAGCTGCACCCTCAAGACACTTTTCTCATGACTATATCTCCCTGGCCGCTAGTAGGACACTCTTTGCCTATGGATCTAGCCCGGATCAACTCAATCTGGCCTCAGAACCCTAACTGCTACCTTGCCACACACTTCCTGCAATTATGGAACCCTGGCCGCTACCTTGACATGTTGTTCTCGTGGCTCTGGCCCGATTTATCTATTTATTTGCTTGCGGCTATATCCCAGAAGCACTAGATCAAAGCGAGCCCATCACCTATGATTTTGAACCTTGTGCAAACTTCTTATGTTGAACTTATGCAAGCCAAAACAGATTAGACGAACCAAGACAAAGAGTGCAAGAAGAAAATCACTTCAGCAAATTTGTGTGAATGAGCTTTAGTTCTCTTCTATTTATAGCTTTCATGAGGGTCCACTTGGGGTCGAGGAAGACTTAACTAATTCCACATGTGCTTAGGCTGACCCATTCCATTTCACTTTAATAAACAAAATAATTCAAAATTTAACTTCTGCTTAACCGTTTGGGAGATATATAGGTCAATTTTGGTCCTCTCAAAAATAGGAATCTAATGCAATTATGATCTTGACCATATGAGTTGTTCAAAATGGAATTTGGCTGCAGTTGCATAATTTTAACAAAATATGGCATTATAGAACCAGGCGCGCGGAACTCTGCCCGGGCAGAACCTTGTGGCATGTTGTATGAGGGGAATATTCATTGGTATATTCTAGGAATATTCTTTGAATATTCTTGAGAGGGAATCTGTGAGGAATCTAAATGATTCCCTAGAGCTCCAGAGGTCACCGGCATGGAACAAGGTCAAGTTTATACTCATTTGAACCTGAATTTGTCCATGAGTTTAGTTGTGTAGCCATTTCTTCATCTGAGCAGTGGATTTATCACCCATCTAGAGAAGAGAATATTTGGGGAATCTTTGAGATTCCCAGGTGTCTGTATTTGACCGAGGTAGAATGGGGTCGACTTTATAATCATTTTTCACTATTTCTCACCAGGAACTCAACGGTGCAGTCTGTTTCTTTAGCAGAGGGGTTCATTTTCAGGACATCCCCAGAAGTGGAGGTATAAGGTGTCTTTTGTACATTCAATTGAAATTTTATTTTCACTGAAGATTAATGAAAGAGGCCTCCACACATTGAGCAAGGACCGAATACGTAACCCACACAGGGTGAATTTTGTTATCAAGTTGTTGAGTGTCTTTCTTTATCATGATTGCATTTTATTTATTCTTCTTTTATGTGATATGATTTCATGGTTACGTGCCCTTTTATATGCAACTATGTATGCATCATTAAAGTGAAAATATTTGGATCAATCAAATATCACTTTGTAAATACCAACCAATGGTAAAAGTTAACTAGTTCTAGTAAGAAGTATGTATTTCTTTTCTTAAGATAAAATAAAGTGACTCATGAATCAGTAAGGATGAAGGCATCACTGGAAGGATGTAGAAAAGATTATAAAACCCATTTGGAGGAGGTTTTGCAAGCATATGGGAGTGTTCTATGAGCTTAAATAAATACCACATAAGAGGGAAGTGGAGCATGAGATACAGTCATTGCCTCACACCATGTTACCAAATATTGGGATGTAGTGAAGAAACAAGTGTAGCATATATTAGAGCATAGAGTAATTTGACCAAGCACCTCACCTTGTGGGTCACTTATCATCATAGTAACAAGTAAGGATAGAATTTTGAAATTTTCTATCGACTATAGATATTTGAAAAAAAAAAACACTCGAGACCCAATGCGCTTTACCTAGGATCAATGATTTGTTAGACTAGTCGCAACATGTCAATTACTTAACCAATATGGATCTCAAATTAGGGTACCACGAAGTATGTGTTAAAGAAAAACACACTTGTAAAACCACCTTTAAGAAAGGGAAGGTTTGTGTGAACAATTGATTATTCATTTTGGTTTATGTAATGCATTACATAAGTTTATGAAATTAATGAATGATCTATTTCATCCTTATTTACATTTATTTGTAATAGTGTATTTGGATGACATATTGGTTTATAGCTATGCATGTGAATTTCACATATAATATATTGTGCAGGTGTTAGAGGTTTGATAAAGCATCAAATACTCACTAATATTAAGAAATGTGAGTTTCCTTAGTATTCATTGGCGTATTTGAGGTGTGTTATTGGTGGAGGGTGTAAAACACCTAGTCCCCTCTATACCTTTATGATTGAATAAATTATCCAAACTTAACCTCCAAGTTCATCTTAAGGAAGTGGGGATGTCAAATTTTGTATTCTTTTAACCATATTAAAACTCTTTTTTTAGGTCACCATCATCTTTAGCTCATTAAGATAATTCCAACAATACAAATTTCATATCATTCTAAGCTTTTGGAAAAACGTTATGGCTCTCAAAGTATTCCCTATTCTATTCCACACCAGCATATGATACAACTAACACTTCATCATTTGTAAAATTTACACATGGATGACACATGGTAGACATGTTCCAATGTGTCACCATCATGCAATTTCATGTTTGCAAGTTGGACACTCAACTACCAAGTCACATATGGACCCATTTTTTCCATTATCAAACATTCTCCAATTCATACATATTATTGGATATTTGACTCTTTTGTATTCTTGGATATCTGACTTTTCTAGATCCATTAACCTTGGAAAGGGTGCTCTAGTAGTCAACTAATCAAAAATTTAGATATTTGGATCCAAATGTTTCTAAAATTTCCCTTTTATTAGAAAGACGTATTTTTAAATTCTCACTCTATTCAACAAGTTAACTTTTTGGATATATGGATTCCCAGTTATCTAGAAAATCTACAATTCATGTTTCATTAAATCAATTTAATTAGAAATTTTGAATCCAAATATTTGAAATTTTCTATCTAAAAATTCCATAAATCAGTTTTATTAAAAAATATAAATCTATGGACTTTGAACTCCACATCACACACATCCACATTATTAATGACACATAAGCCCACATAATCATCATCATGAATGTGTTCAACCTCCATGCTTCTATATATTTATATCCTCAAATGTCTAAGTTTTCAAATATCCAAAAGAAGCCTAAAATTTGATCTTATGGAAATTCTTGATTATGAAGTTGTGGTCCCCACATCACCTTCCACAACAAATGCCACCTTGATTTCCACATAATCACCTTCACACCATCATGCGACATCATCAAAATACATTGGAAATCCACCTTAGAATTCCAATTCATCATGCCACATCACCATCACATGTCCATATTTCCACATCAACAGTGATACATTAGTTTCCACATCACCATAATATATCCATTTCATCACGTCAACAATGACATGTTTGAAACCATGTTAGTTTCCATGTTACACCCCTACTTAACTTCTTGTACCAGGTTCCTCCAGATGGATTCAACATATCCACTACATCATCTATCTAGTGGGCATCCAGACTTAGGCTTTTATTTTTGGGCTCAACTTGGATTTTGGAAAATTTTTGAATCCCAAAAAATTTTGTAACTTAATTGTTAAGGTGCATCCATGCACCAAGTTGTAACACTATGGGATTCTAACAATATATGCATCTGCACCGACATATTTCAAAGGTAAACATCTATATAAAGTTTCAAATACATCGATATCTATATTTTTGGAAACCTTAAACAACAGATCTCCATCAAAATTTCACACTAAAAAACATATCGAGTGCATAGATATTTGGATACCTAGATATCCATAACATTTGACCTTTGTTTAACTTTCTCCCTTTTACACCCTCTCCTCAACACTTGCCTTGGTCACAAGTACAGTTATCCCATGTAACCAAGGGCTAGGGATAACTTCTAGGCACTAAATTTGGATATTTTTTTAGCCCTCCCTATTTGGAAAATGAGGTCTCCCCTTGACCAATCAAATTTAGAACGGGAAAATTATTTTCCAATATCCCTTTAAGGGTATTGGGCCCCTTCCTATCATGTAAGGGCATCCAAAACTCCATACACAACCATTAATAAATATTTTTACATTGATTCACATGAGGCCACTTGCCATGTATTTAATTTCATCTGTTTGACACTAAAACCTCTCACTCATTCTCAATTCATGCACATAGGGCTTCAATTGCAATAAAATATCATCCAATGTAACCATCCTCCTCCCACATTTAGCTAATTTTATCGATCTTCTAGGGTAAAAATGTGACAAAAGGATACTATGATGTGATTCAACTCCCCATGTATAGTTAAGGAAGTGGAACCACATACGAAACCAAACTTACATTCTACACTTGCTACAAAACATTTAGGAGCCAACCAACCCTTCCAAGTGACCAACCCCTGACACAACTTTAAATTTCACTGATTTGGACCCTCAGCTGCTCCCATGGAAAGTCATGCATGTTACTAATGCCTTCTATTTTCTCCCATAGTAAGGCATGCTAGCGACTGCAGAATTTTCCATGTAGTGCAAAGCTAGCAACCCCGGATTTTGAGCCACATTTTCAGGGCTAGGTCTCAGGCCACTTCCCAAAACTTCATGAAACTCCCATAAATGATAAATAAAATTGAAACAAAGCTACTAATTCAAACATCTAATCAAATACTTGACCGAACCCCTACTATCCATGACAAGCATTTCGTCAAACATGTCACAAATATGTAATCTACAGGTCATAACAACAAATATGAGCATAGGGGTCTCATAATTATCTAAGAATCATTAATAAGAATTTATTCCTTATCACAATAGTTTTATTATCATCTATTAGTTCATATATTCATTTCATTCATTTTCTAATCAAAACATGATGAGAGCCATACATCAAGTCTGTCATAAAACATACTCAAAACCAACATATAACCAACATAAATAAAAAGGATATAACAACCATAAAAACCACATATGAGAAAGTATGTTTACCCATAAAATATAATAGGGAAAGAGTTCTTATTAACATATGTAAAATGAAACTAGGTTTGGGAATTCCATGTACCACCTGACCATATATTGGGCTGAACCAAATCTCTCTTTCCGCCAATCACCCTCGTGCCATATTCCAAACATGAATGTGGGATCTCATGGAATAATAAAAACAAAACCAAACCCGGGCTTCCAAAGTCCAAACCACCTCAACCTTCAACCAGTGATCCTATGTCATGGTCAGACATCACTAACCATCACCAGATCAGTCTCTACCCAAGTTGTCCAGGGCTCCAAATAGTTTGTTCCAAATAGAGCTTTCATGACTAGTAACTCAACCCATAATTTTTGTTGGGCTTCTAGAGCATTTTTCCAACCAGAGCTTCCAGGACTATTAATTCAACCCACTAAGGTATTCCAAAGCGATTTTCCAACCAAGTCTTCCAAGACTAGTAACTCAACCCAAGTTTTTATAGGGATTCTAGAGTGTTTGTCAAACCAAGGCTTCTAAGAACTATTTACTCAACCCACAACCAAAGGAATATGAGCACCAACCATAAAACAAAGATAAAACACACAACACCATGGCTATCTAGGAAAAGGCAAGGCTATACAAAACCATTGTCAATCCGGGCAATCCTCCATGCCAATGACAGATCATAACCAAGAAACCACATGCATGTGTTATGCATGCCAAAATTCGCAAGGAAATCATACATGCAACTTGGTACATAAAAACAAAACCCATTATAGTTGTTGATCATGATGTCATGTTGCGCTTTATTTCTCTTTCTCTTTTTTCTTGCTCCAAATCCCAGGTATGCCACACTCCTCCAAGAGTGCTCTAAGAAAACTTTAAGTGTCTAAGAGTATGAGAGAGAGAGAATAGAATGCGAGCTCCAAAAAATGAACTAACAAAATCCATGAACTGATCCTTAGCAGCCTTTTTATTAATGAGGCCTCTATTTTCTTCAATTTTCCATTATTTTCCCTCATTTTCCTCCTCACATGCAACATGTTACCTTTTTCCTTCCTTTTCTCCTATTTTCCATTATTTTCATAAATGAAATGACAATAAATTCCACTTTTCCATTTACTTTTCCAAATTCCACAATCATTAATTAATCATAAGTGATCCCCATCATTATGTTTTTTCCAAACATTTAGATTGGAATACGTGTCCCATGACCATGGTCTTATTTTACCTTTATTAACTTTATTACATGGATTTTTAATGAGGGCTAGTACAAAACCATACCCCTTTGGGGGAACATTGTCCTCTATGTTCAATGACACCTACAACCAACAAGACTGTTGAAAGAAAAACATACTGCATATGGAGCTTTATAACTTAGCTGGTTGTAGTATTTATAATGATCAACCTGCTGAGAAGAAAACCAACATGGTAAGATAACAACTACAATGACATGATATCAACACCGCTTATTGGAGATTTATAACACATCTCATGGCGTTATTTACATCCATATACATGTGTACATATAAAAAAAAAATTCCATACAAAAAAAAATCGTTCAACCAACGAATATAGAAGGATACATAGCCCACATTTGATCTCCCATCTCCCATGTAGCTTCATTGGGCCCAAAGTGCTTCCATTGCACTTTAAACTGCTATATTTCTTGATTTCGAAGCATGAGCATATTTCTTTGTAAAATACGTTGAGGTTATGGCTAGAATTCTCCTTTTGGCTCCACCTGCTATACATACCATTCAATCACATGGTCAACATATTTAACATACTTCTTAAGCAATGACATGTGGAAAAAAAAAATGGACTTTCACTATCAGATTTAGTGCAATTCGATAGGATATTGGTCCAATCCTTTCAAGAATATTGAAAGGTCCATAATACCGAGATTCCAGCTTCGCACATGATCCAATCCTCAAGGATCTCTTCTTGGGACAGGATCCAATCCTCAAGGAGCTCTTCTTGGGCTTGATGCAAAAGTACACTTGTTCCCCAACCTGAAACTCAACATCATGTTCTGATATACATAAATTTTATGTTTGTCTTGTGATGCCTTCAGATTCTTCTTGATTACCTGCAATTTCGGTTCCATCTCTGCTAACATGTATGGTCCAATAAACTCTTTGTTCACTAGATCACTCCAATTAATGGGAGTATTACAACTCTGCCCATACAGTTCCTTGAACAGACTCATCCTCAATGATTCTTGATACCTAATACTGTAAGAAAACTCAACCATTGAAAGGTACTCCTCCCATATTTCTCAGTTGATGCATCACACACTTCCTCAACATGTCCTCCAATATCCTTTTGACCCTCTCTATCTGTCTATCTATTTGTGGATGATAAGTTGTGATAAAGGCCAATTATGTACCCAAACCTGCAAATAACTCTTACCAGAACCTAGAAATGAACTTGGCATCCATATCTCAAACAATCTTCTTCGAAACACCATGTAACCTCACCACATATCCGATGAATACACATGCCTTATCACTAGATGAATACGTAGACTTCACTGGAATGAAGTGCGCTACCTTTCTCAAATTATCCACCACAACCATGATAGAATCATGTTTTATATATGTCCTCGAAAAACCTGTAATTAAATACATCTCCCACTCCCACTTTGGAATCAGAATAGGTTGTGGTAAACCACCTGGATTCTTAGACTTTTCTTTTACCTGTTGAAAATCCATACATCTAGCCACTTCATTCTTCACTGTCAACAGAAAATAAAATTTCTTCACTGATGTCAACTTCTTATGATATCCTAGGTGACCTGAATATGGATTAGCATGAAATTCCATAAATATAAGCTTATTGATCTCACCGCTATCTATCACATATATCCTATCCCTAGGGCCTGACTAGGCCATTTGCTGTGAGACAATAATCCACATCTTGATCACATGTACCCTTATGTAACTTGTGCATAAGCTCCCTATACCTATCATCTTGTTGACATGCCTGTAAGATCCAATCTTGTAAATCTTTCCCATAAGAAATCATAGCTGATGTGTGATTTACATATATCTTCTTGCTAAGAGAATGTGTAACCTTGTTATCTTTACCTTTAATGTACTTGATCTCAAAGTAAAACTCACTGATTGTGGCCAACCACCTAGCTTGTCTTGAATTCAAATTTGGTTGGTCAAATAGATATATCAATCCATTGTCATCAATAATCAATAAAAATTTCCTACAAAGAAGATATCCCTCCACATATTCAATTCCTGGATGATTGTTTCCATCTCAAGACCATGTGTCAGATAATTATGCTCATGCTCATTCAGTTTCCTTGATTCGTAGCACACTACCTTCCCTTCTTGCATAAGGACTCCACCAATTCCTCTCTTGCAAACATCTTTACATACTATAAACTCTCTATCTGGATCTATAATATTTAACACTGGATCATTTTTTAACATCTGCTTCAACTGCTCAAAACTGGCTGCACATTCCTCTATCCGTTCAAATTTCTTACCTTTCCTTTGTAACGATGTAATAGGATAAGAAATATGTGATAATTTCCTGATAAAATTCCTTTAATAACCTTTGAGTCCCATGAATGATATTACCTCATCCACATTCCTAGGAGCTTCCCATTCCATGATACCTCTTATCTTTTCTAGATCCACTGTTATTCCTTCCTTGGAACCCACATGTCCCAAGTAATGTACATTTTTCCGAAAGAAACTGCATTTACTGATCTTGGCATACAATGGATGCTCTCTAAGAAATATCAATATTACTGCTAAGTGTTCAACATGTTCTTCCTCATTCTTAGAATATACCAATATATCATCAATGAATACAATAAAAAACATGTCCAAATAAGGACGCAATATACTATTCATCAAGCACATAAAAGTAGTTGGAGCATTAGTCAAACCAAAATGAACTACAACAAATTCATAATTCACATACCTAGTCCTGAAAATTTTCTTGTAAATGTCATATTCCTTAATTTTTACCTAATGGTATCCTGATCTCAAATCAATCTTTGAGAGCACCACTGCTCCCTTCAACTGAAGAGAGGCTACCACTCATTCATTCTTTATAAATAGAGGGATCAAGTATCCCATTATACAATTAGTAGAAGAAATCGAATAACAATGTAGAGCATTAGGGAGTCTGGTTTTCAATTTATGTGACTTTTTACCATTTATAAATAATTTGAATTAATGAAGTAATATTTGGCTCAATTTCTTAGTTTGTTTCTCCTTTAGGGTTTTAATATTCCTTGGGCTAGGGCCCATTCAAGGTGCTGAAGACCCTTCTATACCATTACTATTTATGAATTTTCTCATTTCTATAGTTTATTTATTAATATCACTTTTATTCATAGGCAATTAGATGATTTATGAATATAAAGATCAAACAAGTCATCAATCCTCGACAACAGATACCTGTTCTTGACGGTCACCTTGTTCAACTACTTGTAATCAATGAATATCCTGAGAGTAACATCCTTCTTCTTCACAAATAGTACCGTTGTACCCCAAGTTGATACACTTGGCCTGATGCTTCTTTTTTCAATCATTTCCTTCAACTGCAACTTTAACTCTACTAACTTTGGAGTGTTCATCCTGTACGGTGCCTTTGATGTTGGTGTTGCCACTGGTACCAACTCAATAGAAAAGTTAGATCCTCTATAAGGTGGTAACTCTGAAATATTTTTCAGGAACACATACTGAAAGTTTCGGAAATATTCAAGTAATTGTGATCGATATCTTTATTGTAGATCTGTGACAAATTGTATATCTTTTAATTGAGTAATTTTTTCATCTTCATAAGTGGCACTCTCACTTAAGTACTTAGTGGTTAAATCAGATAATTTTTAATCTAAGTGCTTTGGGCTTTTAAAATCACCTCTCATCTTTGAATATTGAACTGGGTACTTTCTCAAACTATTTTTCATCCTCAACTTCCTTACCTTTGTCACTAGAAATATGCATTGTGAATAACACACACCAGGATGTCCTATGGTTATGCTTTTCATACATAGTTGTCACCACTCTAACTGATGCTTCCTTCTTCTTACCCTGTAAGAATATTTGTTCTCCATTTTCATCCAAGCACTCAATAGCCTTATCCTATCAGTCTACCTTAGTCCTACGAAGATACAACTAGTCCATACCCAGAAGCATATTATACGATCACAATGGTATTACATTCAAATGTTTCGATGTAGTCATACCATTCAGCTCAAATGCACAAGCTCTTACCCAATGTTGAACTCTCTTCTTTATACGTGTAGTCAACTTCACTAACCAGTATTTTGCATGCACTTCTTTATTCAAACCACACTTATTCACCAAGTCAAGATTAACATAACTATAATTAGATCCAAGGTCAGTCAAAACAAAAACAACTTGATCACAAAGCTTACCGTCCATCTCAATAATAGATTCCTTATGATCTGCATGTATGTTATCTAACATTTCACAAAACTGAGCAATACTCTATCCAACATCCCCCACTATTTGTGTTTCCTGTGTTGAAATTGGCAACAATAAATATTGAAAATGGCACCCATGAGGCTTCTAGTGTAATTTTCCCTTAATTAAATTAGAAGTAAATTGTAATTCCACATCACATGACAGCTTGTAAGTGTTAATTGAGTCAAGAAAACTTAGTTAGTTTAGTTAATTCGAGTTGAGGGTCAAACTAGAGGCATGTAGGGTGTCTCCTACTTTTTAGGAGCCTTGATTGAGTTATTTGTTAGTTGTAATTAGTTAACACAATTATTTGAGTTAAAATTAGTTTAAATAGTTCTAACTCAGATATGAGCTAGTGATAGGTCCAGTGAATTAAATCTGATTTAATTCACATGTAGTGATCAATCAGTTAACTAATAATTCACTATAAACAGTTGTTACATATCATTTTTAAGGAAGGGCTAATTGAGACTTGAGTTAAAGGGAAGCGAACTATCAGTTGTATAATTATAAAATTATACAGGTCATGCATGAGGTCATGAGGATTACTTGGATGTGTTGCGAAATATATTGATGGGAATTTCCTAATTAATAGGGGCTCAAGTAGCCCAGGAATGTGTAAGAAAGGTTGGTTAGGAAGAGGAAAGGAAGTGGTTAAATATTGGACCAAACTTGCCAAGATCAGTGTGAGACAGTCACCGGAGTGTAGAGGTTTCTCAGGAAGAGAAATAACATTGTATTGTTTCATGTTCTTGAATTTATGAAATATAGCGATAGTGGGGTTTTTAGCAGAGGTTTTCCCCATATACATCTTGTGTTTTGTGATTGATAATTATTTCTCTTACTTGTTTATGTTATTGTGTGATCATAATTTGTTTCCGCAATTTATATAATTGATTCGGTATTTTGTTTTAGTAAATTACAAGATTAGTTGAATCTATGTGGATTTTATACATGGTATCAGACAAGGAATTTTTTTGGCAGTGAGTTTGCAGAGAAGATATGAAATTATTTCTGCAAAAATTTCAAAAAAAAATAGCATATCTAGATTCCTTGTGAAAAAAATACCCAAGTTCAAAAAAAAAATTGGCCGAATCGGAGTTTGGATGATATCACTGATTTAAAATCAGCTCTTTTTAAGAAAAAATTGTGATGATGGGACAGTTACAACGTGGATATGAGTTTCCAGAGTGCCCATATAATGTGATGTTTAGAAAATAAAATGTTTTCCTTAGACACATCACCACAAGGCAGGTGAAATAGATCGGTGTGCAAGTCAAGAACATGTATGCTCTCGAGGTCAAAGATGCATGGAATGATTTGAGGAGCAAGGAAAAGGTTAGAGACTTGGTGGTTGAGAGGGAGCATGAATTACCTCTCAACATGCAGCCTCCAAAGAAGCCTCAGAAAGTTGTGGATCAGCCAAAATTAGAGAAGCAAAGAGGAAATCAAGTGGAGGTATCCACTCTAGTAGAGACCTCGAGTAGGGGGGAATTTCGAGTCAAATGGGTAGAGGGACAACATGTAGCCATACCTTTAGATGAGAGGTGGGGCGATGTGAAGTCATAGTCCCAAGTGTGCATAAATTTTGGTAGGGTACATTGAGATGTCTTGTCTCATGGATCATTACCTTGCTACAGATTCCACAATACACAGTATTAGGATGGATCGATGGTGGTTGATGCAGTCAGATGTAAGAGTGACAGATGTAGAGACCAACAACAGTCAGATACTAGGGAGCGCAATGCAGAGTTGGCAGCAGTACAAATGGCACAATTCAGAGTTAGCAACATCATAGATTTTTTAGTAGACAGTGCAGTAACTAGTAGCATTCATAGACTATGGCGATAGATGCATTATATTGATCACAGTTGATTCAGTTTGGATTATTTTTAGTTTTAGAAGTTGCAGCAATAAACAACACTAGAGAAGTGTTGCATGCAGAACATTCCAAAGGTACATGATCGGGATAGATTTGAACTCCTTTCTTGTTGAGAGGGAGTATTGAAATTGGCAACAATAAATATTGACAATGGTACCCATGAGGCTTCTAGTTTAATTTTCCCTTAATTAAATTAGAAGTAAATTTTAATTCCAAATCACGTGATATATTGTAAGTGTTAGCTGAGTCAGGAAGACCTATTTAGCTTAGTTAATTCAATTTGAGGGTCAAACTAGAGGCATGTAAGGTGTGTCATACTTTTTAAGAGCCCTAATTGAGTTAAAGTTGTGAGTTGTAATTAGTTAACTCAATTATTTGAGTTAAAATTAGTTTAACTAGTTCTAACTTAAATATGAGCTAGTGATAGGTCTAGTGAATTAAATATGATTTAATTCACATGTAGTGATCAATAATTTAACTGATAATTCACTATAAATAGTTGTTTCATGTCAGTTTTAAGGAAGGCCCAATTGAGATTGGACTTAAAGGGAAGAGAACTATCATTTGTATAATTAGAAAATTGTACAAGTCATGGATGAGGTAATCAGGATGTCTTGGACGTATTGTGAAATCTATTGATGGACCTAATTAATAGGGGATCAATTAGCCTAGGAATGCCTAATTAAGATTGGTCAGGCAGAGGTAAGGATGTGGTTAAATATTAGACCAAAATTGCCAGGATCAGCGTGAGACAGTCAACAAAGTGCAGAGGTTTATCGGGAAGGTAAATAACATTGTATTGTTTCATGTTCTTGACTTTATGCAATATACAGATAGTGTGGATTTTAGATGAGGATTTCCCTAGATACATCTTGTGTTGTGTGATTGAAAAATATTTCTCTTACTTTTTTATGTGATTGTGTGATCATAATTGGTTTCCACAATTTGTAGAATTCATTCAATATTGTGTTTTAGTACATTACAAGATCAATTGAATCTATTTAGATATTTCTACATCCTAAGCACTATAGATGTTATGCAACTAGCTCACAAAATATAAGAAAAGATATATCAATAACTTAGAAATCAACCTCTTTGAGGGGGGAACCTCCTTTACATCATATAATGAAAAAATATTGGATGATTCAAATGAAAAAACCTACTTTATATATATGATTCTAAGCGATCACAATATAATCAGAGTCAACATAACAATAATAATGTAAGGGCACAACAATAACAAAAGTGGGCTTCTATGGGCACAATATTAACAATATGGGGACTACATGGGTACACAATAACAATAAGGGGGCTACACTAATAATAACAAGAAGGGGATACACTAGTATTATAGGGACCTAACATGCCCCTCTCCTTCAAAAAAATTTTGTCCTCAATGATTGAGTAGTTATGGATGCTTCTGTATAAAACTCTCATCATCTCATGAGGAACCTTCAGCGGGTAATTTCTTCAACTTGATGAGATACTCTGAAATTGATCAATTTCGTAGCTGAAAAAGTTCTTGTTTCCATGAATTCTTCAGGTTCCAATATGATTTTTTCTTCCTCGTCAAGTTTTGGCAATATTGTTTGAACTGGAAGCTTGTCACCTATAACCTTTTTTAAGCATGAAACATAGAAAACTGGGTGCACTCAGGAATATGCCAGAAGCTCCAATATGTATGCCATAGTACCAATCTTTTGCAACACCTTGTAAGGACCATAATAATTTGGTGATAATTTATTATCCTTCTTAGCTTGTTTGAGGAAATTTTTTTGGTATGGTTGTAGTCGTAAAAATACCCAGTCACCTACATCAAAACTTATTTCGCTGCGATGTTGATCTTCTTGTTGTTTCATTCAAGTTTGTGCCAAAGTGAGGTTATCCTTTAAGATTTGGAGAACTTATTGTTGATGCTTGATGTGATATTACACTGCTTGAATCTTAGAATTTTCTCTTAAAGATGATGTGATGAACGGTGGATGATATCCATAAAGTGCCATAAATGGGGTCATTTTTCTAGTAGTATGGAAGGAAGTATTATACCACCATTCAACCACTTAACCCATTGTGCATGTTTATCAGATACAAAACAACAAATATATCCTTTAAATATTTGTTCACTATCTCATTTTTCCCATCAAATTGAGGATGATAAGGTTAGCTATGAGCTAATTGAGTACCCAGAAAAGAAAATAGTTATGTCCAAAAATTTCTAGTAAAAATGGGACCTATGTCGCTTATAGTAATCTTTGGGTTTCCATGTAGCTTTTGAATTGTTTTCATAAATGCAGTGGAAATTGTATTGGCTTTAAATGGATGTGATAATGCACAAAGTGTGCATACTTTGTAATTTTATCAACTACCACCATGATAACACTCTTTCCTTCGGACTTGGGTAAACCTGTGATAAAATCCATTGAAACCGCCTCCCAAAATTGACATGGAATGGATAAAATTTGTAACAGACCCGAGGTCTTAATTGTCTCAACTTTATTTTGTTGGCAAACCAAACATTCTGCCACAAAATTTTGAATATTAGATTTAAGACCATCCCAGAAAAATTCCTTCTTAACCCTGTGGTAGGTTTTTTAAAAACCGAAGTGCCCTCCTAAGGGAGAGTTGTGCAATTCCAAAAGAATATTTTGTTTGAGTTGGGAATTCTTACAAAGATATAAGTGATATTTGTACCATAATGAATCATTTTTTTTCAGCTAAATGTATCATATGTACTTAGATATTGATGTAACTTTTGAATGAGTGCCCACACTTCTTCGTCATTCTTCCATTCATCCCTTGCTTCGGTTATCCAATCTGGTTGGATAATAAAGATGGAAAAAAGCAATGCTTCCACATCCTTTGTAGAAATTTATTAATACTGATGTATTACCAGATTCTCCTGATCTAACAAATTAATATTTGTTAAATAAAAAATCCTTCCACTTAATTCTTTTCGGAAATTAAATCCCCAATTGCACACACATGAAGAAAATCAATTGCACATAAACACAGTTGTTTAACAAGAAATCTTAAAGATAAAAACCCCAACTATTATATATTATGTATATCAATGGATCATGTAATAATATCATACAAAACTTAGTACATCAAGCTCTCAGTACAATCAACAATCATTACACAATGTCATGCAGAAATTTGCATATCTATGCACCAATTTCTTACCTCCTGACAGCCTGCCTCCATTACGCAATTTATACTGACGAAGACCCCTGAATGAATTCGAATTGGCCTTACCTTGACTCTGAAATCCTCATTGGCATCTCCAATGTGTTTCAGATGCATTGAATGCATCACTATAGTCACAACAGACATCCCATCTCACCCTTTCACCTATCTCTCCACTGGGTCTCCAATGGAACTGACATGCAAGTAGTTAACTGTTGTATTTGTTTAGTTGCTAGTGAGTTATTAGTTGTGAATTAATTAGCTAATTAATTCACTAAACTCTCACTAGTGTATCTTTCAATTAGACTAGATACAATTAGCTCAACTAAGTTTAACTCACTTAACTGAGTTAAACTAAATAAAAACTCCCATAACTACTCTTCCAACTCTATCATAACTTTGCCAATTCAGTTCTAACTGAGGCCTCCATGCATGAGTCACCAATAGCCCTAGGAATTGCGTAATTCCTTCAGCCCACTGATTTTCCAAATCTGTTCACTGAAATAAAGTGCTCCAAGAGAATAAGTTGATATTTATTTTCAGATTATTATTAAGGGCTAATAATAATCGACATGCATGTATTTTTAGATTGACGATATATAACTAGACTTCACCCAATATTCTAAAAATATAATTTCATCTATTTTTCACATTTGACCAACCATCTACAAATAGCATCCTGCAACTTATAGAATATGCTCACCATGTCTAAAAATAGACATACACCTAAAAATAGCCTGCAAGCCCCACTTAGTGAAGGTGCTTAGTTTTCACTAAGCTCATCATCTTGTTGAATCTCAACACTCCCTCTCAACAAGATAGGGATTATCTTTCACCTTGATCCTACCTCTATGGTATTCGAATTTTCTACTGCTGAGCGCCTTCATCAGAATATCTGCATCCTGATCTTCCATAGGAATGTACTGAAGCAACATGATCTTCCGCTGCACACAATCTCTGATATGATAATACCGGATATCTATATGCTTATATCTATCATGAAACACAAGATTAATTGAGTGTTTAATGCAACTCTGATTATCACAATATATCACTCTAGGATCTAAATGAGAACCGAACAAACTGACCAGGATCTTCCTCATCCAGATAGCCTCACATGCAACTTAACTTGCTGCCATGTATTCTACTTCTGCTGAACTGAGAGCCACAGATCTTTGTTTCCTACTGCACCAAGAAACTGTTGTAGATCTGATAATGAAAACCCCTCCTGATGTGCTCTTTCTGTCCGTTGGGCTGCCTACCCAATCTACGTCCATGAAGCCATTCAACTTCACCTCATTTTTCTGTCTGTACCATAATCCATACTTAGATGTGCCCCTAAGATACCTCAGTACATGCTTTCTTGCCTTCCAAAAGAGCTTGGTAGGCTTAACCATTGCTTGACTAAGCTGGTTCACTGCATAGCGTATGTCTATTCTTGTATTAACTAAATACATGAGTGAACCCACCAACTGTCGACAAACAGTGGCATCCACTACCTCTGCTGATGTAGCATCTTCTTCCTCCAATTTCCTAGAAGAGGAGTATCCATGGGCTTGCAGTCCTCCATGTGAAACTTACCAAGTATCTCCCGAGCATACTTTCCTTGCAACACAAACAGCTCACTTTCTTGCTGCCATATTTCCAATCCAAGGAAATAATGAAGGAGGACCAAATCCTTCATCTCAAACTCCTTTGCAAGATATACCTTGCATGAGTGTATCAACTGCTCATCACCCATTAGTATTAAATCATCAACATAAAGAACAATGATTAAAATCTTACCCTCCACCACAATTTGGTACAGGTTTGCATCTGCCTCACTCTTGGTGAAGCCAAGTCTAGTGAAATAGATTTCGATCCGTGTGTACCAAGCACGTAGTGCTTTCTTCAGCCCATACAACATTCTTTTGAGTCTACACACATGTGACTCGTTGTTGAAGATATCAAATCCCTATTCAATGTACACCTCTTCCTCAATGATCCCATTAAGGAACGCAGTCTTCACATGCATCTGATGAATGTGCCAACCCATCTGTGTTGAGAGAGAAAGGATGGTCCTTATGGAAGAATACCCTTCGACAGGTGAAAAGGTTTCTTCATAATCAATCCCCTTGATCTGTGAGAAGCCTCGGGCCAAAAATCTTGCCTTATACTTCTTGACGCTCCCATCAGAAGCTTGCTTTACCTTTTAGATCCATCTCGATTTACCCACCAGCCTTGGAACAATCTCCCAAGTACTGTTTCTAACAATGGATTCATACTCCTCCACCATGGAATCTACCCATGTGGGCTCCTACGTTGCTTCTTCAAAAGAAGATGGCTATGTCACAATACACTTGCTCATAAGAGCCATGTATCAGGTAAATCAGTCAGGTGACTGTCTTTTTCTGCGCTATGATGTAGGGACTCCTACATTCTATGCCGCATCAAGCTTCAATCTCTCAGCATCTATGGTACACTTTCTTCCTGTTCTAATGTTTGGTTCTACATGAGTGGAATCCTCCACTCCATGAATCTCCTCCTGTGGTTGATCCACATCTAGAGGCTCATCTTTGGGAACAAGAAGTTCCTCCTCTGCATGCAAGTGTATCTCCCTCTCAATAGACAACTTCATGGCTTTCACCTCATTGAATTTTATATCTCATCGCACCACAGTAATTCAACTGTTTGGAAAATACACACGATAATTATGGGGTGTTTCTGTGTACCCCAAAAATATCCCAACTTCTACAGTTGGCTCCAGCTTCTTCCTAGCGTCCTTTGTCACATGAATGTAAACAGATGAGCCAAAAATATTCAAATGAGAAATATCAAGCTTCTTACCAGTAAAAGCTTCTTCAGGTGTACTCATGCCAAGTACTCTATGAGGACAACGATTTTGCACATAAACCGCAGTGTTGCATGCTTCCACCCACAAGTGCATTGGTAGGCCCTGGTCATGCAACATAGCTCGTGCATCACCCACGATCGATTTTTTCTTCCTCTCCGCAACCCCATTCTGTTGTGGGTTATGAGGCACTATGAGTTCTCTTTGAATTCCTTCTTTGCTACAGAATTCTTTGAATTCATTCGAGATATACTCACCACCATTATTGCTCCGCAGAGCCTTCACTTGCTTCCCCGATTCCTTCTCCACCAATGCTTTAAACTCACATAACTTTGAGAATGTTTTGCTCTTCATCTACATGAAGAAGATACATCATCTATGAGAATATTCATCAACAAAAAATAACATAATTCCTATGTTTTGTTTTTGAAGCAACCGAGAAAGGTCCACACACGTCTATGTGAATTCTCTCCGGGATCACCGAAGCACGGTTCTCCTTCTCATGAAAGGTGGTCTTCAAAAAATTACCCATAGTACATCCCTTGCACTGATCTGATTGTGAAAGAGTACCCTTGGGAAGTCCAGTAGAAATCTGCTGCAAAATCTTCAAGGCGCCATGGTGAAGATGGCCCAATCTCCTGTGCCATAATTCACCCTCATCTCGGCTCACCACTTTCTCTGCTTTGCCCGTCATTACAGCACAACCATCTACCTCTAGCTTGTAGAGATTATTAACTCGAATCCCTATCCTCTTGGTTTGACCCGTTGTTTTATGTCACAGGAAGGATTTTCCCTCGCTGAAGACAACGTCATAACCTCTGTCCTCCAACATAGCAACTGAGACCAAGTTCTTCTTCAGACCTAGAACATGCATAAAATCTTTCAACAGAAATGGTTTACCTAACTCCCTCTCAAAGGTAATGGTTCCAATTCCGGTCACACTATATCTACCATCGTCGCCCATCTCTATATGCATTTGGAGATCCTTCTCCTCCAAGTCACTAAACAACTCCTTGTCTCCCGTAATATGGAAGGAAGCACCACTATCAAGATACCACATTGATCCTATTGCGCTTGAAACCAAGCATGCGATCAAAAAGAAATCAAGTTCAAATTGCAAGGCTAAGGCCTCTCCAACTGTAGCTCTAGCAGCCTTCTTGTTCTTCTTTTTCTGTGGGCATTTATTGGCAAGATGCCCGTGTTCATGACAGTGAAAACACTTCACCTTGGACAAATTCAGCTTCTTGTCTTTAGCCTCAGATTTTGGATGGGACTTCTTCCCCTTCCATTTCCTTTCTTTGGTAGCCAAATTGAAATTCTCTTCATCATCATTCTTTGATGAAGAGTCATCCCTGGTATTCCGCCTTATCTCCTCCTACACAAGATCTGATCAAAGTCGCTCCCAATCCGGCAGTTTCTCCCATCCATTGGCAGAGTCTTCGTAGCTATACCAACTCTTTGGAAGCCCAAGGAGAGCCAAGCTCACTAAGTCATCATCCGCAACTGTAATTCCCACGCTCCCCATCTCATCCCTACATTGGACAAACTTGATGAGATATTTTGGAATATTGTCGCCCTTCTCCATTTTGATTTTTTTGAGCTTATCTTTCAGTGCCAACTTCCTATGGTCACTACTGCTTTGGAAAATATTTTTCAAAGCCTTCCACATAGTAAATGGAGTGACTTTCCAGTGAAGGCTTGACACAATATGATATTTCACACCTTCCAACATAATTCTTGTTGTCTTCGCTACCTTCTTTTTCCATGCATCAAGAAATGCAGCATCGCTAGAAGTAGGCTTAGGAACATCGTTATCGATGAACTCCTTCAGTACATTATCTTCAAGCACCGCCTCCATCCTCTCTTTCCAGGATATATAGTTCGAGCTACCCTCAGGGGCACACTTCAACCGCAACCCATTGAAATATATTTCAATGAATACTCAACTGTCGCACCAAGAAATTTCTGCAGCAAATTCGAATTATCCACCAACACAAAACTCATCACCTCTTCACAATTGCAATCTCCAGTGATTAACACTGCTCTGATACCATGTAGAAATTTATTAATACTGATGTATTAACGTATTCTCTTGATCTAACAAATTAATCTTATGTTAAATATATAATCCTTCCACTTAATTCTTTGCGGAAATTAAATCGCCAATTGCACACAGATGTGAAGAAAATCAATCGCACATAAACAAAGTTGTTTAATGGGAAAGCTTAAATATAGAAACCCCAACTATCATATATTATGTATATCAATGGATCGTGTAATAATCTCATACAAATATTAGTACATCAAGCTCTCATTACAATCAACAATCATTACACATTGTCATGCAGAAATTTTCATATTTATGCACCAATTTCTTGCCTCCTAACAACCTGCCTCCACTGCGCAATCCTTGCTGAAGAAGACCCTTGAATAAATTTGAATTTTCTTTACCTTGACTGCGCAATCATCATTAGCATCTCAAATGTGTGTCAAATGCATTGAATGCATCACTATAGTCACAACAGATAGTCCATCTCACCCTTTCACCTATCTCTACACTTGGTCTCCACTAGAACTGACATGCAAGTAGTCAACTGTTGTATTTTTTCAGTTGTTAGTGAGTAATTAGTTGTGAATTAATTTAACTAATTAATTCGCTAAACTCTCACTAGTGTATCTTTCAGTTAGACTAGATACAACTAGCTCAACTACGTTTAACTCACTTAACTGAGTTAGACTAAATAACAACTCCCATAACTACTCTTCCAACTCTGTCATAACTTTGCCACTTCAGTTCTAACTGAGTCCTCCATGCATGAGTCACCAATAACCCTAGGAATTGCGTGATTCCTTTATCCCACTGATTTTCCAAATCTGTTCACTGAAATAAAGTGCTCCAAGAGAATAAGTTGATATTTATTGTCGGATTATTATTAAGGGCTAATAATAATCGACATGCATCTATTTTTAGATTGACAATCTATAAATAGACTTCGCCCAATATTCTAAAAATAGAATTTCATCTATTTTTCACATTTGACCAACCATCTACAAATATCATCCTACAACTTATAGAATATGCTCACCATGTCTAAAAATATACGTACACCTAAAAATAGCCTACGGGCCCCACTTAGTGAAGGTGCTTAATTTTCACTAAGCTCATCATCTTGTTGAATCTCAACATCCTTATCCTTTCTTGAGATTGCATCTTCAACAAAATTTTGATTCATTTTTTTGTAGATGATTTTAGAGTCATAACCCAACATCTTTGTGACCAGTTTTTGCTGCTCTTTTGAGGATAATATTTGTTCTAAAAAGTATTTAAGATTATCATGATCTTTTTTTACCTTGAAGTGTCTTCCCATTAGGTAAGGTCACCATTGCTTAATTGCTTGTAGTATTTCCAAAATTTCCTTCTGATAAATAGATTCTTGTAAACACTTTCCTTTGATTGGACAACTTTCAAAAGCAATGGGTTTTCCTTCTTACATTAAAACAACGCCAATTCCATTTCTTTTGGCATCACATTCCACAATAAATGTTTTTGTGAATTCTAGCGTAGCTAAGACCGGTGCTTGGCACATTTCCTCTTTAAGATGTTCAAAGGCCTTAGTTTCTTCTAGAGTCCAAGAAACTGCATCTTTCTTCAATAATGTTGTTAGAGGTGTTGCTATTCTCCCATAATTCTTAGAAAACTTGCGATAATACCCTCTCAACCCGAGAAATCCTCGTAGATGCTTTATGGTTGTGGGGATTTTCCATTATTTAATGGATTTAATTTTGTTAGAGTCTACCTTAACACGCTCATGAGATACAATATGACCCATATATTCCATCTCCTCTACTCCAAAGAAACATTTGGAGGTTTTTTGCATATAATTGTTTCTCCTCCAATAGTTTGAGTACCTTGTTGACATGTTGAACATGATCCTTCCAAGACTTGTTGTATATTAGTATATCATCAAAAAATACTAACGCAAATTTTCTAAGGGTTTAAAAATGAAATTCATCAAACCTTGAAATGCAGAAGGTGCATTGGTAAGGTCAAAAGGTGTGAAAAAAAATTCTTAATGACCCTAATGAGTTTTAGTTTTATTCAAAACGTCTTTAGTATTCATTCTTATTTGACGATATCTTTAACGAAGATCCAACTTGGTGAAGTAAACTGATCCCCGTAATTCATTCAATAATTCATCAATGATGGGAATGAGAAATTTATCTTTAATAGTGAGTTTGTTGAGCTCCCTATAATCCGAACACATGTGCCATGTTCCATCCTTCCTGTGCACCAATACTACTGGAGTGTAGAAAGAACTTTGACTAGGTTTAATTATATCGACCTCTAGCATTTCATCAAACATACGTTCAATCTCACTATTTTTGGCATAAGGATATCTGTAAGGCCTGATTTTTGTAGGAACACTTCCTAGAATCAAATGAATAGCATGATCATGATCATGAATAGCTGGGAGGAATTTAGGAGTCTCAAATAACTTGGAATGATTGTCCAAGTCTTTTTGGAGATATGGAGAAATAGATTATTTCGATGTTTGAACTTGTAGTGAGAATAATTGTGCAATTACTCCTCATTGTTCTTTCTTCAAAAGATTTTTCAGGACATTAGACATGATTAACTTTCATGTTTTCTCTATGATACGCCATAATTCAACTTCATTTCCTTCCCCAAAAAAAATCAAGAAAATTTCTTGAAAATTAAAAGCTATAGTCCCCAAAGATTGTAACCATTGGTCTCCTAGTACAAAATCAACACTACCCATTGGAATAGAAAGCATTGGACTATTCAATACATATTCCCCCATGATTAGCTTGATATTATCGGAATTTGCAGAGAATTTTATAGTTCCTCCATTTGTAACCATCACTTGACACTCTGGTGCTGGATATAGGAAGCAATTCAATTCCTTGGCTATCTTACAATGAATAAAATTATGTGTACTACCCGAATCAGTTAGCACTATTTTATTTTATATATCCTTCAATCTTGAGAATTTTAGGATTGGTAATTCTTGCCAATGCATTACAAGATATGTTTGGATTCATTTCTTCCTTCTCTGGGTTCCTGTTGTATATGCCCCTCTTATGATGTTTCTTGTTCCTTTTCTCTCCTCCTCTTCACAACATATGTAAGATAATTCTTCTCGGCGCACTTCTTACCTTTAGTATATTTTCTATCACAAGTATAAAAAAGCCCTTTTTCTCTTATTTCATTCAATTTTTGTGGTGTCAACCCTGTAGGTTTTGGAAGGCTAGCCATAGCAACATTTCCAGTTTTATAGTTGTGATTGGTAGACTTCTTTGTTTTGTTGTGAAACCAGCTCCAAAAAGAGAAGAAACTAGATATCAACTCCTTAGAAATAAGCCACTTCGAGGGGGCATCCTCCAATACATTACATGAATGAACAATTCTTGGATGATTTAAATTACAAAACCTCCTTTCTATATATAGGAGTCCATGGGGCCACAATGTAATCCTGGCCAGAGCTAACAACCATGTATTCCAGGGCACAATAATAACAATGAAGATTGCAGGGGCACAGCTATGGCAACAGCCAGGGACACACCTCACTGGGCGGGGACTATGTAGGCGGCAGGGTGATATCACTAAAAAGTATTGTCTCAATACATGCAGGTAACTACGGGTGTGGCCTTAATTCTTCCTCCTCATGTAGAATCTTGAACAAGTGGGTCTTCCATGGTAGAATATAAAATTAATTAAACTCTCAACATTTGTGGAGTTCTTAGCCCATGGTAGAAGATTAAATTGATATAATTTTTCTTCTCCTTAGAAATTCTGGAAATATTGTTTGAACTGGAAGTTTGTCCCCTATAACCTTCTTTGAGCATGAAACATGGAAAATTGGATGCACTCGTGAAGAAGCGATAAGCTCCAATTTGTATGCCATAGTACCAATATTTTCCAAAACCTTGTAAGGACCATAGTACTTTGGTGATAATTTATTGTCCTTCTTAGCTTGCTTGAGGGAAATTTGTTTGTATGGTTGTAGCCGTAAAAATACCCAGTCTCCTACATCAAAAATTCTCTCACTGCGATGTTGATCTGCTTGTTGTTTCATTCGATTTTGTGCCAAATTCACGTTATCCTTTAAGAGTTGGAGAAATTATTTTTGATGCTCGATGTGATCTTCCACCGCTTGAAACTTTTAATTTTCTCTTAAAGTTGATGTGATGGATGGTGGATGATATCCATAAAGTGCCATAAATGGGGTCATTTTTGCTACAGTATGGAAGGAAGTGTTATACCACCATTCTGCTCTGATAGGAAATAATGGGTATTAAAGCCCTACCTTCCACAGATCATATCTCCGAAAATATTGTGAATGAAGCTCTGAAATTTTGCGACGATGTTCATCAGGATTTCAGCTTCACACCCTAAAAATTTCAGCTTCTGAACCTTTGTAGAAAAAACGTTATATCGAAAATTCCACAATGACCTGTTTGGATCAGCGAAACACTAGAATCCAAAGCTTTGATACCAAATGTTGTGAAACCAACTCCAAAATGAAAGGTATCAACATAGCAAATAAGCCACTTCGAGGGAGCAACCTCCAATACATTACATGAGTGAACAATTCTTGGATGATACAAATTACAAAACCTCCTTTCTATATATAGGAGTCCATGGGGCCACAATGTAATCCTAGCCGACCTAACAATAATAATTTAAGGGCACAATAATAACAATATGGGGGTTACAGGGGTACAATAATAACAATAAGGGGGTTACACTAACGACAATAATGGACTATACTAGTAATATAGGGACCTAACATTGTTGCCATAATTTTTCTTTCAAATTTTCTTGCCACCTTGAATACCTTCTCCAATGAATCAGGTTCCCAAAGGCGAACCTCATGTTGGATATTATCATTTAAAGTCCCTATGAAGACATTAATCCTATGCTCCTCTAGAATATCTGCTACCCTGATATTCAATTTTTGGAAGTCCTCAATGTGCTCTGCCATTGAACCCTTTTTTTTTAGATTTATCAATTGGTTGAAGAAGGTTTTATCTTTGTATCCTCATAATGTGCTATTGTTTCCTCCGTAAAAATTGACAAAGTGACAAGCGGTTTACGAGAACAAAGTCATAGATACCATAAAAACTGATTGGGTTCTAAATATAAAGTTTCAATGTGTACCTTTTATGTGTTTTACACATTATGGAGATCAAATTTTCGCTCCATCTATAGTATCCATGTCACCAGATCCTTACCATAAAAATTCATCATATCAATCTTTGGAATATGGTGGGTCTTAAATACAACATTAGATTCTATGAAATCATGATTAACATTTCTTTTTTTCTCATCATGAATTTCATCTACTACATTTTCACCATTAGGAATAATTTATTGTAGAACCTTTGTCAAACCTTCCTTCAAACCTTCCATGTCTACTTTTGGACCATTCTTCATGTATTCCATATTGCATTTCAGTTTTTCTTCTATACCATCGATCTTATCTTCCATGTCATTATTCAAACCATACATTTCTTTCTTCAAACCATTCGTCTTAGCTTCCATTTCATTTTTGGTTACTCATTGAGAGAGAGGAATTTGTTGCACTTGGTCTCGTAATTTTGATATATCATGGTGCACATCTTCCTCTTCATGAGACATAGTAGAGATTTATGAGATATTAATGGGTGCCGAATTCTTTTTGGGAGTAATTTAGAACCCAATACTGATATCTATGCTTCAATATTCCCTTGGAATCACTTCAAACTGATTTTTCAAACAAGGGTTATGCAATTTTTAAAAAGATACACACCTTTTTCTTGTTTTTGAGGATCTTGATATTGAAACTGATGTATCTCTATGATTTTGGATCCAAAATTTTTTAGCTTCGGTCCTATAGTAGCCCTTTTAGCCTTCTTTACAATGCCACAGTTCACACCTAATTTGCATTATTCAAGATAAAGTTATGCCTGATCTCCCATGATGACTTGATTATAGACTGTTTCAGTAGAACTAACTTGTACGGAGTGACATATGTCACTCTTTCGACCTTTGACCCTAAAATTACTACACTCAATGCTGCAATTCATGCAATTTCTGCCACTTTTTACAAAATTCAAATCTGATGCCTAAAATGAAATTTATGATGATTTTCCATAAGTTTCATGTTTGAGATTGAATTTTGGAGCCTACAAAAACCCTAAATTCCCTAGATCATATCTCCAAAAATGTAGCAAATTAAGATCTAAAATTTTTACATGAATTCCATTATGCTTTCATGTCCATGCAATAAAAAATTCAGCATCTGAAGCCTTGTAGACAAAAAGTTATAGTGAAAATTCCAATATGTCTTGTTTGAAGAAGAGAAACACTAGAATCCAAAGCTCTGATACCAAATGCTATGCAACTAGCTCACAAAATAGAAGAAAAGATATATCATCGACTTAGAAATCAACCTCTTTGAGGGGGGAACATCCTTTACATTACATAAATGAATAATTCTTGGATGATTCAAATGAAAAAACCTAGTTTCTATATATAGGATTCTAAGGGGTCACAATATAATTACATTCGACATAACAATAATAATGTAAGGGCACAACAATAACAATAGTGGGCTTCTATGGGGCACAGTAATAAAAATATGGGGACTACATGGACACATAATAACAATAAGGGGGCTAAAATAATAATAACAATAAGGGGATACACTAGTCTTATAGGGACCTAACAATAGATTTGTGGTCTACCACCCTAATGTTGTGGACAATCTCGCCTGCGATTATCCTTGCCACAAGTCCAACATTATAAAGGCTTCCATCCTACACCCTTGTTCTGCTCCTCAAGCTCAAATTTTTTTCCTCTATTAGATGCATTGAACTTCTTATGTGGTGTTACATTCTATTTGTTACCTGTGTCCTAAGGCCTTGTTTGCTTCTTATCACATTTTCCTTTGTTCTTTGCATTACCTCTCCAATCCTTCTTAGTCTCATATATGCACTTTGATTTTTCATAAAAATGCTTTATATTCCTGATGGATTCCTCCAATGATACAACCTCTTTGAACTCAATGTTATCTTTGAATGTTTCCGATAAACCATTGATGAATCTATGAACCTTTTCTTTCTCCTCCTTGAAATAAGCCACATACCTCAATAACTTCAAGAATTTGCTAGTGTACTCCTCATCGGTCATAGATCCCATATTTAGCTTGTAGAATTATTTTTCCTTATTGTCATAGTATCACTATGATAGGTACTTCTTCGTGAATAGTCTCTCAAACTCACTCCAAGTCAACTCCTCTTCATTAATATATCTAACATTCTTTACATCTTCCCACCAAATATACACTTTACCTTTGATAATGAATGTAGTTATTCTGGCTTTCATGTTCTATGAGTAATAACATAATTTGAAGAACTTATTCATTCAAAGCAACCAAGCTTCTGCATCCTATGACTTCTTCATTTTCCCATCAAAGGTAGGTGGCTTTTATTTCTTGAATTCATCCAACAAATAACCCTTGTCATTCCTCCTGTAAGGATGATAATGATGATGATCATGATAATTGTCAGAACCAGAACTATAATAGAACTTGTGTCCATCACCTCTCTTGTTCGGTGTATCCAAGAATATTCCATCCCTGACCATGTCATCTCTATCCAACCTGTGCTCACTCTGAGGCTAACTACCATGTGCCCCATTAGTCCTATCCTCCTTTCCATGACTAATTCTAAGCAGTCCCTGTCTCTGCAAGTCTAATAAAATCTGAAGAATAGATGCATTGACTTATACTTGTTTCTCATGTGCCCTAATAAGTCTCTCTTATGATTGAATGATCCTATCATTATCTACTTTGTGACTCCTTATTTCTGCCTTTAAAATTCTCAAATTTTATGTTATGTGAGGGGAGTACTCATCACCATGTTTCTCATCTAATATATAGGGATAACCTCATGAACTATAGTCTACCATTATTATAGCCATCTTTGTTATTCTCTTCCTGAAAGGCATACTATTTCAACTAAACCAAATCATAAAAAAACCAATGTACCTTAGTATAGTTCGGGGAGGATATATCATCTGCAAGAACAACCATATTAGCAATATAGATGTATAGTCATAATCATAATAGTATATAGACATCATTTCAATGCTCATCTAGTTACCATGCATGAAGCCACAACCACAACACCAACTAGACACAATGCATGCATAACATCATATGTACGACATGCATACATACACAATACATATAAACATTGGCATGCATAACTGACATATACTCATGATAAACACATCCAAAATCCACAATATTAACATTCACATGGATACACAACTGCAACCATGACTGCCACCATGCATACACAACAAGCACATATACAATAATCATAGGGGACACATACACAACTGACATGTATGCATGACCAATACACCGTTGATCAAGTCCAAGGGGTGAACCATGCTCTGATACTGCTCTAAAACCACCATCCTCCCACATTTACCCAAGTTAACTGGTCCACGGGAGTAAACATGTGACAAAAGGATACTATGAAGTGATTCAACTCTCCATGTATAATTAAGGAATTGCAACCGACATAAAGAAACTAAACTAACCTTCCACACATGCTACAAAATATTTAGGAGCCAACCAACACTTCCAGGTGACCAACCCTTGAGACAACTTGACATTTTATTGATCTGGACCCTCAATCGCTCCCATGACAAGCCATGCATGCGACTGACACCTTCCAATCGCTCCCACAGCAAGTCATGCTAGTGATTGTGGAATTTTCCAGGCAATTCAGAGCCAGCGACCTTGGATTTTGAGCCACTTTTTCAGGGCCAGGTCTCGAGGCACTGCCCAAAACTTCATGAAACTCCGAACAATGATACATAACATTGAAAAAAGGCTACTAATTCAAACATATGATCAAGGAATTGATTGGACCCCTAATACCCATGATAGTCATTTCGTCAAACATGTCAAGAATATGTAATCTACAGGTCATAACAACATATATGAGCATAGGGGTCCCATAATTATTTGAGAATCATTAAGAAGCATTGATGCCTTATCACAATAGTTTTATTATCATCTATTAGGTCATATATTCATTTTACATTCATTGACTAATAAAAACATGATGAGATCCATACATCAAGTCTGTCATAAAACATACTCATAACCAACATATAACTAACATAAATAACAAGAATTTAACATCCATAAAAACCACATATGAGAAAGTATGTTTACTCATCAAATACAAGAGAGAAAGAGATCTTATTAACATATGTAAAATGCAACAATGTTTTGGAATTCAACGTACCACCCAAACATAGATTGGTTTGAACCAAATATCTCTTTCATCTAATCACTCTCGTGCCATATTCCAAGCATGAATGTGGGATCTCATGGAATAAACCAGAAAAAACCAAACCAGGGCTTCCAGATGAAAAACCACCTCAACCCTCAAACAATGATTCCACCTCATAGTTAAACATCATCAACCATCACCAGATCGGTCTCTACCTAATTTATCCAGGGCTCCAGAGAATTTCTTCTAACTAGGGCTTCCAGAACTAGTAACGCAACCCACAACTCAGTGTCAGGCTTCTAGAGCATTTTTCCAACCAGGGCTTCTAGGACTATTACTTCAACCCACCAAGGTCTTCCAGAGTGTTTGTCCCACCAAGGCTTCTAGGACTAGTAACTTAAGCCAAGATGTTACAAGGCTTCCAAAGATTTTTTCCAACCAAGGCTTCCAAGACTAGTAACTCAACCCAAGCTATTAAAGGGCTTCTAGAGCATTTTTCCAACCAAGGCTTCAAGGAACTAGTAACTCAACCCAAAACCAAAGGAATATGAGCACAAAAAATAAAAGAAAGATAAAACCCACAACACCATTGCTATCCAAGAAATGGAAATGCTAGGCAAAACCACTGTTAATTCAATCAATTCTCCATGCCAATAACAGATCATAAGCGAGAAACCACATGCATGTAAAATGCATGTCAAAACTAGCAAGGAAATCATGCATGCAACTTGGTACCTACAAGAAAAACCCATTTTAGTTGTCAATCATGATTTCCTCTTGTGCTTTCTTGCTCTTCCTCTACCTTCTTACTCCATATCCCAAGTATTCCACACTCCTCCTAGAGTGCTCTAAGAAAACTCTAAATGTCCAAGAGTATGAGAGAGAGAGAATAGAACGTGAGCTCCAAAAATTGAACTATCAAAATCCATTAACTGGTCCTCATAAGAATTTTTAGTAATGAGGGATCTATTTTCTTCAATTTTTCATTATTTTCCATCATTTTCCTCCTCACATGAAAATTGAAACCTTTTACCTTCCTTTTCTCCTATTTTCCATTATTTTCATAAATAAAATGCCAACAAATGTCACTTTGTATTTTCAAATCCTTTTCCATTGCCTTTGCCAATTTCTATAGCCATTAATTAATCACAAGCGATCCTCATCTCTATGTTTTTTCCCAAAATTTAGCTTGGAATATGTGTCCTATTACCATGGTGTTATTTTACCTTTATTAACTTTATTACATGGATTTTTAACCAGGGTTATTACAACCAAATGGGGTGATTAAATAGGCCTAATATTTAACATGTCAATGCTTGGGATAATCTCCCTCAAACATAAATATAAGAAGACCTCCAATTATTCTTATCCCAAAATGGGGATACATAACAATTTCTCATCCACATATCCATCCCCACAACAATTCTTAGCATTCATGTTCATTCTAAAGGCATTTAAGGCCTAATCAAGCCTTTCGATAGATTTCCACCTATTCGCTAGTTCATGAGTGAACCATTTAATACCTTATATCAAATATTTTCTGAAGACTTATTCCTTTGATACTTCACTTTAAATATAAATCATTTTATCTTGCATTAAGGTCCACTTTATCAATTGGGCGCTACTTATAAGCAATAGATTCAAGGTTTCTCTTACCTATTTGGAGTAGACCCATATCCCATGGATAAGACTCACTAAGAGTATTCCACAGCAATTCAACCATCCTAACTATTCAAATGGATAAAGGGTGAACATATTGTGTCTTCTCATTCATAACATATTTCTTTTCAAAAGGTGTATTATATCCATGCATAAAGGATAGAAAATCCATTAACAATTTCTATGAGATATGTGCTCAATAAATCATTACATTAAAGATATTTTCCATCAATTATACACTACATGATCACATACAATTCAATAGGAAAGCATAAAATATAAATATCCATCAACATCATTTTTATTTCATTTAGCATAATTTAAATTATAGATCTTAAGTCCAAAAGAGCACTTATCCAATCATGATGCATTTTTGCTAACAACTAATTAAGGGTACGCCACTTTCTACATACCATAGGCTCAATCCTTTATTCTTTCATTTGTAGCTAGGAACTCCCAAGTGAAACCATGAAGCCATGGGGGGTATCTCTCGAAAATCCATTAATGGTGAATTCATGAAGGCCACTCTCCTTCATCAATACAAACTAAATAAGTTATCTTAGAATACCACTAATCCTTGAGCCTACCCAAATGTTATTTTTGGTTTCTTAGTTGTCTTGCACAACACAAAAGGATCCCCTTCAATACTCACCAATCCCTTGAAGACCTCCCCTTTCTTAGTGGTTAGTTACTTTCTTATAAACCACCTAGAAAGCAACTTTATCCATGTTGTGAAACTAGCTCAAAAAATAGAAGAAAAGAGATATCGACGCCTTAGAAATAAGCCACTTCGAGGGGGAAACCTCCAATACATTACATGAATGAACAATTCTTGGATGATTCAAAATACAAAACCTCCTTTCTATATATAGGAGTCCATGGGGCCACAATGTAATCCTAGTGGGTCCACAATGTAATCCTAGCCGACCTAACAATAACAATTTAAGGGCACAATAATAACAATATAGAGGTTACAAGGGTACAATAATAACAATAAGGGGGTTACACTAACAACAATAAGGAACTATAATAGTAATCTAGGGACCTAACATGCCCCTCTCCTTCAAAAAAGTGTTGTCCTCAATGCTTGAGTAGCTCTGGGTGCTTTTGTATAAAATTCTCATCCTCCCATGTAGAATCTTCAGTGCGTAAATTCTTCCACTTGATGATATACTCTGAAATTGATCGATTCTGTAGTTGTCGAGTTCTGGTTTCCGTGACCACTTCAGGTTCCAATATGATTTTTCATTCCTCGTCAAGTTCTGGCAATATTGTTTGAACTGGAAGATTTTCACCTATAACCTTCTTTAAGCATGAAACATGGAAAATTGGATGCACTCGTGAAGAAGCAGGAAGCTCCAATTTGTATGCCATAGTACTAATATTTTGCAACACCTTGTAAGGACCATAGTACTTTGGCGATAATTTATTATCCTTCTTAGCTTGCTTGAGGGACATTTGTTTGTATGGTTGTAGCCGTAAAAATACCCAGTCTCCTACATCAAAACTTCTCTCGCTGGGATGTTGATCTGCCTGTTGTTTCATTCGATTTTGTGCCAAATTCAGGTTGTCCTTTAAGAGTTGGAGAACTTCTTGTTGATGCTCGATGTGATCTTCCACTACTTGAACCTTCGATTTTTCTCTTAAATATGATGTGATGGATGGTGGATGATATCCATAAAGTGCCATAAATGGGGTCATTTTTGCTGCAGTATGGAAAGAAGTGTTATACCACCATTCAGCAAGAGGTAACCACTTGACCCATTGTGTTTGTTTATCAGATACAAAAAAACGAAGATATCCTTCCAAACATTTATTTACTGTCTCAGTTTGACCATCAGATTGAGGATGATAAGATGAGCTATGAGCTAATTGAGTACCCAAACAAGAAAATAACTCCGTCCAAAAATTTCCAGTAAAAATGGGATCTTTGTCGCTCACAATAACCCTTGAGCTTCCATGTAGCGTTTGAATTCTATCCATAAATGTAGTAGCAAATGTACTTGCTTTAGATGGATGAGATAATGCACAAAAGTGTGCATACTTGGTAAGTCTATCAACTACCACCATGATGACACTCTTTCCTTCGGACTTAGGTAAACTTGTGATAAAATCCATTGAAATCTCCTCCCAAAGTTGACTTGGAATGGATAAAGGTTGTAGAAGATTCAGGGTCTTAATTGTCTCAAATTTATTGTGATGGAAAACCAAACATACTGCCACAAACTTTTGAATATCATATTTAAGGCCATCCCAAAAAAAAATCTTTCTTCACCCTATGGTAAGTTTTTAAAAATCCCGAGTGTCCTCCTAAATGAGAAATGTGCAATTCCAAAATAATCTTTTGTTTTAGTTGGGAATTATTACAAAGATATAAGCGATTTTTGTACCATAAGGAATCATTTTTCCAACTAAATGTATTATATCTACTAGGATCTTGCTACAACTTTTGAATGAGTGTCCACACTTCTTTGTCCTTCTTCTATTCATCTCTTGCTTCGGTTATCCAATCTGGTTGGATAATAGAAATGGCACAAAGCAATGCTTCCACCTCTTCATTCTTTCTTGAGAGTGCATCTGCAACAACATTTAGCTTCCCTTTTTGTAGATTATTTCAAAGTCATAACCCAACATCTTTGTGACCCATTTTTGCTGCTCTTCTGAAGATAGTCTTTGTTCCAAAAAGTGTTTAAGACTATCATGATCAGTTTTTACCTTAAGTGTCTTCCCATTAGGTAAGTTCGCCATTTCTTTAGTGCATGCAGTATTGCTAACATTTCCTTCTCATAAATAGGTTTCTGTAAATACTTTCCTTTGATTGGAAGACTTTCAAAAGCAATGGGTCTTCCTTCTTGCATTAAAACAACACCAATTCCATTTCCTGAGGCATCACATTCCACAATAAAGGTTTTTGTGAAGTCTGGCATAGCTAAGACCAGTGCTAAGCACATTGCCTCTTTAAGATGTTCAAAGGCCTTAGTTGCTTCAGGAGTCCATGAAAATGCATCTTTCTTCAATAATGTTGTTAGAGGTGCTGCTGTTCTCCCATAATTCTTAACAAACTTGCGATAATACCCTGTTAACCCGAGAAATCCTCGCAATTGATTTATGGTTGTGGGGACTTTCCATTCCTTAATGGCTTTAATTTTGTTAGGGTCTACCTTAACACCCTCGTGAGATACAATATGACCCAGATATTACACCTCTTGTACTCCAAAGAAACATTTGGATGTTTTTGCATATAATTGTTTCTCCTGCAATAGTTTGAGCACCCTTTCAACATGTTGAACATGATCCTTCCAAGACCTGTTGTAGATTAGTATATCATCAAAAAATACTAGCACAAATTTTCTAAGGAAGGGTTTGAAAATGGAATTCATCAACCCTTGAAATGTAGAAGGTGCATTGGTAAGGCCCAAAGGCATGACCAAAAATTCATAATGACCCTCATGAGTTCGAAATGCTGTTTTTGGAATATCTTCAGTCTTCATTCTAATTTGATGATATCCTGAACGAAGATCCAACTTGGTAAAATAAATTGCTCCATGTAATTCATCCAATAATTCATCAATCACAGAAATGGGAAATTTGTCTTTAATGGTGAGCTTATTGAGCTCCCTATAATCCGGACACATTCGCCATGATCCATCCTTCTTGTGTACCAATACTACAGGAGCAGAGAAAGAACTTTGACTAGGTTAAATTATACCCGCCTCTAACATTTCTGCAATCATACGTTCAATTTCGCTCTTTTGGAAGTAAGGATATCTATAAGGCCTGATGTTTGGAGGAACACTTCCTGGAATCAAATGAATAGCATGATCATGATCAAAAATAGGTGGGAGTCCTTTGGGAGTTTCAAACACCTTGGAATGATTTTCCAAGACTTGTTGGAGATCTGCAGAAATAGATGATTTTGATGTTGGAACTTCTAGTGAGCATAATTGTGCAATTACGCCTCGTTGTTATTTCTTTAGAAGATTTTTTATGACATTAGAGCTTATTATCCTTCCTAGCTTCCCTGCTATACCTCGTAATTCAACTTCCTTTCCTTCTGAAAAAAATTTCAAGAAAAGTTCTTGAAAATTAAAAGCTACCGTCCCCAAAGATTGTAACCATTGTACTCCTAGTACAACATCAGCACCTCCCATAGGAATGGAAAGCATTGGACTAGTCAATACATATTCCCCCATGGTTAGCTTGATATTATGGCATTTCCGAGAGAAATTTATAGTTCCTCCATTTGCAACCATCACTTGACATTCTGGTGCTGGGTATAGGAAACAATTTAATTCCTTGGCTACCTTACAATGAATAAAATTATGGGTGCTACCTGAATCAATCAACACTATTTCCTTTTTCTTCTTGATTTGTCCTTCTATCTTGAGAGTTTGAGGAGTGGTAATTCCTGCCAGTGCATTACACGATATGGTCGGATTCATTTCTTCCTCTTCTAGGGCTGGTTTCTGGTGTATATCCTCTTCTTGTTCATTTTCTTCTTCCTCTTCACAATCTATGTAAAATAATTTCTTCTCAGCACACTTATGACCTTTAGTGTATTTGCTATCACAACTGTAGCAAAGCCCTTTTGCTCTTTTTTCTTCCAAATTTTGTGGTGTCAACCTTGTAGGTTGTGGAAATCTAGACGTAGCAACACTTCCTTCTTTATAGAATTGAGTGGTAGGCTTCCTTGTCGCCATTATTTTACATTCAACTTTTCTTGCCAACCTGAATGCCTTCTCCAATGAATCCGGTTCCAAAACGCGAACTTCATGTTGGATGTTGTCCTTTAAAGTGCCTATGAAGAGATCGATCCTGTGTTCCTCTGGAATATCAGTTACCCTTATATTCAATTTTTGGAAGTCCTCAATGTGCTGCCCCACTAAACCCTTTTGTTTGAGATTTATCAATTGGCTAAAGAAGGTGTTTCTCTTTGTATCCTCATAATGTGCTATCTTTTCCTCCGTAAAAATTGACCAAGTGACAATTTTTTTACGGGAGCAAAGCCATCGATACCATACAAATGTATTTTGTTCTAAATGTAAAGTTGCAATGCGTACCTTTTGTGTATTTTGCACATTATTGAGATCAAAATATTGCTCCATCTGTAGTATCCATGTTACAGGATCCTTTCCATCAAACTTCCTCATATCCATTTTTGGAATATGGTGGTTCTTCCCACCAACATTAGAGTTTATGAAATCACGATTAGCATTTATTTTGTTTTCATAATGAGTTTCCTCTACTATATTTTCACCATTAGGAAACATTTTTTGTATCAACTTTGTCAAACCTTTCATGTTTTCTTTTAGATCATTCTTCATGTTTTCCATTTTAGATTCCATGCCAGCTTCCATGCCATCTATCTTAGCTTCGATGCCATTCTTCAAACCATCCATATTAGATTCCATGCCTTTCTTCAAACCATCCATCTTCATTTCCATGCCTTTCTTCAAAACTTCCATGTCATTTTTTGTTGCTCTTTGCGAGAGCGAAATTTGTTGCACTTGCTCTTGTAAATTTGCTATGTCATGTTGTCATTCTTCATCTTCATGAGTCATAGTAGAGCCTTCTAAAGGCTTAATGGGTGTTGAATTATTTTTAGGGGCCATTTTAGAATTTAATACTGATATATATTCTACAATATGCCCTTGGAATCAATTCAACTTGATTCTTCAAACAAGACTTATGCAATTCGGGAAAAAAAATATACACACATTTTACTTTCTTTTAAGGAGCTCTATATTGAAATTGAATTATCTATGTAATTGTATATCCTCGATATCTGAAATTTGGCCTTGTAGTATCCCTCTGAAGCTTCTTTCAAATGTCATGGGTCTGACCTTATTTGGATTCTTCAAGGCAAATTTATGTCCAATCTCCCACAATGGCCCAATTATGGACTAGTTCAGTAGTGCAAACTTGTATGACTTGCCACGTGTCATTGTTTCCTCCTTTGGCTCTGAAATTAATAAAAAATAAACTACATTCTGTGTACTTGTGGCCACTTTTTACAACATTCCAATTCGATGCTCAGAGAGAGAGTTATGAAGATTTTCCCACGATAACTTCTTTGAGATGAAATTCGAGAGCCTGAAAAAGACCTAACTTCCACAGATCATATCTCCGAAAATATTGCGAACCAAGCTCTGAAATGTTTCAATGATGTTCCTCAGGATTTTAGCTTCGCTCTCTAAAAATTTTAGCTTCTAAAACTTTATAGAAAAAAAGTTATAGCGCAAATTCTGCGATGATCTGTTTAGGTTAAATTCAGGAGCCTGCAAAAAGCTCTAACTTCCATAGATCATATCTCTGAAAATATTGTGAACCAAGCTCTGAAATTTTTCCATGAAGTTCCTCAGGATTTCGGATTCGCACTCTAAAAATTTCAGCTTCTGAACCTTCGTAGAAAAAAAATTATAGTGAAAATTCCACACTAACCGGTTTGGAGCAGTGAAAACCCTAGAATCCAAAGCTCTGATACCAAATGTTGTGAAACTAGCTCCAAAAATAGAAGAAAAGAGATATCGACGCCTTAGAAATAAGCCACTTCGAGGGGGAAACCTCCAATACATTACATGAATGAATAATTCTTGGATGATTCAAATTATAAAACCTCCTTTCTATATATAGGAGTCCATGGGGCCACAATGTAATCTTAGCCGACCTAACAATAATAATTTAAGGGCACAATAATAACAATATGGGGGTTACAAGGGTACAACAATAACAATAAGGGGGTTACACTAAAAACAATAAGGGACTATACTAGTAATATAGGGACCTAAAAATCCACATAAAACCAAAAATTTCCCTTCTCTTCTACATACAAGGAATTTTTATCTTTTGTCTCCCACTCGAAAAAAACCTATTTTCTCCCATCATGGATGATCAAAATATATAAGATTGCTTGTTCCCCAATATTTTTGAGTTCCCTTTCCATTCAATTTTGTTTCAAATTTTCCAACTTGTGGTCAAATCAGACGCTTCTATTCAAATCCCATAAGTATCTAGATGGGTACTATTCCCACATCTTAAATGAAATAATTGGGTATGTATCATGTTGTCCTCTGAGATAATTCTAGGTCATTTAATCATGACAGAGCATTTATAATGGTTTGTTTTCTTTATATTGGGTTTTCTCATGACCAATGTATCAAGAAATTACAAAAAGATGTATTTGAAATTTAGATAATATTAACTATTAAAAAAAGGGTTGTTTCTTTACTTCAAAGAATGATTTAAGATTGCATATGTGAAGGAAAAAATTGTAAGAAAGTATGATCAGTTAAATATTCATATTGAATGTTAGAATTTATCATAAGTGTGAAAGATTTCCAAGAAATGTTTAACAACTTAAAAAAACATATTTAACTTTATGAAGATTACTAACAATTAATTGATATAGAGGGACTTATAAAAACATATAGTTCAATAAGTCATTCTCTAAAATGTATTATAACTTCAGAGGATTTAAGATAGACTGAAACATAACTTTTTCTTACCTAATTATCTTCGTAAGCATCAAATATATGTGGAAAACAAAGTGAAATGAATATTGGAAAACTTATAAGAGAACAAACTGATTGAGATAAATCCAGAATCCGTTTATTATCATCAATGATAAATTCTCATACACTTCTGATTACAAATGATCATCCAAGGGTGAAACCCTTAATAGCTCGAATGGAGAGTTATTTGTACTAGTTTCTATCACTTAAAATTATCTAGAATTGATTACAAAAATAGTCTCAAATTATAGGAAAACAAAAATGATGAGTGATATGTCACTTTCTTTGAGGAAACAGTTGATGACGTGGCCCAAAAATTGATGTTGCACTGGCATGTTGTTGGAGACAAAAATTTACTCGATGGTTTCACATAAGTGATCCCATATTTCTTACTTGGAATTTCCAGATTCACCAACTTCCTGAAAAATTCATCTACTTCTGTGTATCTTTCAAAAGTGTTTTTGTTGATGAAGAGGTGTTTGATTTCATGTTTTATTATCAAATCAAAATCTAAAACTTCTAGAAAATATTTCTTTGTCACGTAGCCTTTAATTCCTGCGAACTTTGCTTTGTTAATTTCAAGGGTGTAAATATTTTTGCAGTACTCCTCCAAGTTGGTCAGATTCTCATTAGGAGCTACTAGTCCAGGCAATCTTCTCTGGTTCAGCAAATTAAACTTAGTGTGAAATATTTGGACAACAATTTCCAAAGTTTGACACTTAGTTTCCAATTGGTTCAACAAATTCTTTTACTGCAATATTTTCTTGATTTCTAGAATAATAGTTGTCTTATCTAAAATGTTGATCTTCTCCAACTTTGGTATGCCTTTTTAGTTCAATGCCTTGATCATGTTTGATGTCTCTATTGGTTTTTTCTTGAGTTTTTCCTTCTCCTGTTCAACGAATATCCTGCATCTATTAATTAATTCCTCATAATAAAAAATGATTTGTATGGATGGCTATACTTCGTTCATTACTTGCCTTATTTATGTCCATATACTCTCCTTGGCCCTGGCCAAGGTGTCTACCATTAGCAACTCACTTTCTAGATTATGAACTTTTAGTCCCAATCTGTGGGAATTCTGCATTTCTTCCATGTACAAGGTATCATTTTTTATCTTCTAAATTTCCAAGGCCTTGAATTTCTCTAGCATGTTAAATTTTCCTATTTCTATATGGAAAAATCCTGCATTAGTTTGACAAAATCCATTGTTTTCAATTTAGATTCCATAACAGTTGATGAAGATTTGGGCTTTGTACCTGCAACTACAATTGTTACTGCTGCAACTGGGATCATAGCAAGTTGAGATGACAGTTATTTTTCCTTGAGCAGTTTTTCAATCTTCTCCTCCATATTCTTTATCTAAATGCTCTGCCCAATGATGAGTTTGAGCATCTCTTCTCTATTATTTTCACTCTCCTTTATTTCCTTTTTCAATGGGTTTTATGTGGAAGGAAGCTTTAATTTTTTTCACAGAGCTGCAATGTATGAATTTTTATTCTTTAAAAAAATTTCTACAACTTTACAATCTTTTGGGTCATACCCAATCTTAACCACAATGTCTTCTAAAGACTTTAACTTTTTGTCTTTAGTTAAAGAAGAGGGTTGTTATATTTTAAGTTGTGAATGTACATTTGATAATTTTTTTCTTAATTCAGACAAATTCATAGTTGTATTAGTCATGGTAGATCATACCACCTCTTCGGACTATCTATGCATGTCAATCTAATCTATTGGATGAATCTGGTTTGCATCAAATGAGAAAATTGTATTCTTATAATCTGATGAAGACTTAGAAAAAGGGACTTGGGATTATAGGAAAACCATCTACATCCCTCACTTTTCACTATCAAAAGTAGTGGGTAACATGTGATGTGGTGTGGGAGTTTGCTTCCAAAAATGACTAGATACATTAGCCTTCATGTTTCTTTCTTTTGTTTAATATCTAGGAACTTGGAGAAGATGTTTTGGTCATCTGATGAACTGGTTCCTACTAATTGGATGATCTCCAAATGTTCTTGAGAGGGTGAAGAAAATGATGGAGTATTAGGAACACTTTCTCCTGTTGATGTAGACACTTCTGGATCTCCCAAATCTATAACTTCTGGTTCCTTTTGGCTCTGCTCTGTAGAAATTGTAAGGTTACACTTCTGTTTCTTTTGCTAGATTATAATTCTTTGACCAAATCCACAGGAGTTGATGTTTCTTCTCTGGATATTTTATGTGTTTTGCTGTTGACAACTGGAGTTTGCAAAGTGGAAGTGGAAAGGATATGTTCCTCTACTTCCTGCAATGTATTTTCAGTCCACTGCTCCTGATTCATGAACTTTTCAACTTCAATCCTTGGTGTATGATTATATGGAGTTGTTTTTAATTCAGCTCTTAGATTTGAAATTATGCTGAAAGAGGCATAAGAGTAGGTGAAGCTTGGCTGAAAAATCATCTTTTTCAAGATAGCATCTACCTCAATGCATGTTGATCTGTTATTGCAAATGAAAGAACCAATATATGACTTAATCTTGAATTGTGATTTCCTCTTCCCTGAAACAAAGTGTAGATAATCCATATTAATCATCTGCCTAATATATTCGAAAGGGAAGATTCTTATTGGAACATATTTGGGAAATTTATATGGTGCCAACTCACATCCATATACTTGAATCTTTGTGTAATTTGGTGTAAATACTAGTCTCCAATTTTAACTTGGTCAGTCAAATGAAGGATTATTTTAATGTCCTGGAAAATTTTGGGCTCATTCTAGCAGCTAAGAAGCTATGCAACTAGATGAATGAATGAGTCAATGAAGTATGAAAAAGAGAATTTTTTTGAAATTGACTTGACCAATTATGTCCAATGAATTATTGATTGGTTAATTTCCTATTCATCATGCTTGTTCAATGTAATAAGCAATGAATCTCCTTGCTGAAACATAAACATGTGTATAAGTACGGAGGTGTACTTAAAGATTCATTGGGTTGTTAAATTCATCAAATTCTCATGCATATTATCAGCCAAAAATTGAATTTAATTATACATGAATGCAGGTTGATGATCTTTGGAAAATATAGAGAAATAGCCAAGAATGGTTTCATCTACTGTCGTGTCATTTGGATATCCTAATAAGCAAGACAATAGTGAGATGATGTGTCTGGTAGCTTCAGGAAACATGGAGGATGGATAGGGTTGGTTTTTCTTTGGTAATTCAGCATCATTAGGGAAGAAGTTTTCAAATATTTGGGCTCTCTGAGGGAAATTGAGTACATGGTACAGCTCCATAAGATTTTCTTGAGAGAAAAGGATTAAGGAGTCATTCTAAGGGATTAAGAGCATGTTGTTTATGGTTTATGTAGTGATGGATATCAGAAGTTTCCATTTTGAGCCAACACTGCTCTTTTGATGGGGTCATACCTGGTTTGATACCAGGTGATCGGCTCTGTAAAATCATGGGTTTGAGGGAATGAAAACAAGGGCAGAAGGGATTTCCACAACTTGATGTCATCTTGTTGATCCAGGTATTTTTGTCTCAGCCACAGGTGCAATTCATGGAATTCTAATTTTCACTCTGTGTCAACGATTTTGAAGTAAGAATCAGCAAGGGGGGCGTGGTCAAGATCGACCGGGGTAGAAGCAACAGGGTTTTCCTTAGAGGCTGGATTTCGGCTTTTTCCCTTGGGGGGCATTTTCTCTACAGAGGGAAAAGAAGAAGGAGAAGAATTTTAATTCTCTATGTGGCACGGTGACAGATATATGAACCAGTGGCATAATTATGTTCTTAAACCTATAATTCAACATCAAATAGTGAATAAAGAAAAGTGGTAAAAGGAATGGTGAGGTTTTATTTATAACAGTGGTTGGATTACCATTATGGACTGACTGTTATGAATGTGACCATAGCGGTTTAATTCCAACGGTACAGGAGTTGGGGTGATGAAACGGTTAGGCAACGGCTAAGGGAGAGGGTCTAATGAGATAGAAGGGATAACGGTAAGGGAGCGTATCTAACGGGATGCACAGATGGTAGTATATTATGCGGCATTAGGAAATGGTCAAGAATAAAATTCAATTAACGATTGCAGGAGTGGAAATAGTCATGGGGAGAAAGAAAATTTTGGAGGGGGTAAGCAACAGTAAACTGTTTTGAGCGAGGGGCTGGGGTGTGTTAAGTATTGTGGAGGTGACATGTAATTGAGGGCCTTCCAGAGGGAAAACTGTTTTTCAGAACCCCCCCCCCCCCCCCCATTAACGAGAATGGGCAAGGGGGGTGCGAAAAGGCTTCCCCGTCATTGATCTGGGTGGGGAAAAGATCTGCCCTTGAAGGTTGCTCGGGTGATATCACAACGCGACAAATATTTTGTCTTTTAGCGGACTTAGGATAAAAGAAATGCGCTTATTTATTACAATAAATTTTAATTTCTTAATGAAGCAATTAACATAATAAAAACACATTTAACTCCTAAATAAAACTTTGGCGCATTTAAACAAGCAACCATTTTTTCTTTTATTTAAAACTGAGAAAATCAATTCTTTATTGCTTTCCTAACATTTTTTCAATAAAGTTGCCTTCATTTTTTAGGGCAACTATTCCTATCATTTTCTTGATATGAATAATTTATTTACCATGAGTCCTAACATTTTTTTTTTTGTCTATTCATATCCAAACTTAACATTTTTTATTTTTCACTTTTTTTTCTAAAAATACTATCTTATCAAAACCAAATAATGTTACAATATCGGCTCCAACTGGGGACTGCTTCCTCATGTAGGATGCAGAGAACAAGCAGATCCAAGTGCCTTCTCCTCGAGCTAATGGATTATTTTCTGAGAAAAAAAATAGAATTGAAAATTTTAAAACAAACTAGTATATGTCAATGATGAATGTGAATATTCTTTTGCATCTTCAGTATTGGATGTAGTGCTTCAGGAATTTTCCATTGACAAGAAATGAAGAAAAATTTCCTTCCAAGTTCTATAAGATGAAAGTATTTTTACCCTTGACTTCACAATGCTAAAAGGTCCAAACTAGAGGTTATGAAATTTTCCATGTTTTCCTCTTTCCTCCATCCTAGCATCCCATCTCAATACTAGATCTCCTTCCTTGAAATCTATTTCTCTTGCCTTCCTATCAAAAACACTTTTCATATTACTCTGATATTTCCTTAGATTATATTTGATTTCATCACAGTTTTCATTTAGTTCAATAATCTGATTGATTCTCCTAGAGAAATCATCAGGTTCTTCATTAACTTCTTGTAAAAAAATTAAAGCGAGGAAAGCTAAATTTGTAGGAAAAATGCCCTCTTTACCATAAACCAGCTGAAATGGAGATTTTCATGTAGACCTTTTTGGAGATATCCTGTTAGCCCAAACTACATAGATGAGGTGATTGTCCCAATTCTTCTTATGATCTTCTAAATTCTTCTTAATTACCTTGATCATGCTCTTATTTGATGATTCTGCAAGACCATTTCCATGCAGATAGTAAGGATTAGAATTATGTAATAATATTTGATACTTTTGACATAAGTCAGTCATTTTTACACTACTAAATGATGTTGCATTATCAATTACTATCTGCTGAGGGAATCCAAATTTGGACAAAAAATTTTATTCAATGAATTTCATTACTACAGTATTTGTGGCATTCCTAACTGGAATTTCCTCCACCCATTTGGTGAAGTAATCTATTGTAGTTAGTATCTATTTGTGTTAGGTGCTTGATGCTAGATGAATTTTCCATAAGAAATCCAATCCCCATTGTAAGAAGGGTGTTGAAACTAATATTGGAACCAAATGAAGTTTTGTAGGTTTTTTCTTCTTAGCAAACATTTGACATGGAATACAGCTTCTAACCTTTTCTCCTACTTGTGAAAACATAGTAGGACAACAAAATCTTGCTCTTAGTATTTTGTATGCTCTGGCTCTCCAGGAATAGTGTCCACCACATATGCCTACATGAAACTGCATAATAACTCCTTTTTTTTCACTTTCTGTCAAGCAAAACAAAAGGATGTTGAGTGGGTCCTTCCAGTATAAGTTTGCATTTATGATACAATTCTTTATAGCTTTTAACTTAAGTGTCTTACATTGATTTCTTGAAAATTGACTAGGACACTCAAATTTAATAAAAAAATTGTACAATATCATAATACTAATCTGACAGCACGAATTTTTCATCAATATGAACAGGGATTGTTTGATTTGAAGATGAAGATTCTTATGTCTTCTTCCCTTCTGAATCCTGGGAATGTTCTTGTGGATTCTCCCCTTTTTCATCTAGAGAAGGTTCTTGTGGATTCTCCCCTCGAGAGTTGGAAGAAGGTACTTGTGTATTCTTCTCTGAAATTTGAAAAATGGAATTTATTCCTAGAAATTTACAATTAGATTCAACTAACAATTTGGTCAAACCTTGACCTTTTACTAACTAAGTGGTTTTTATACGAAGATAAAATTCAAGGATTTTGGTGATCCATCTTCCTCTTCTCCCACCAGTGTTTGGTTGAGTGAGGATAGTTTTTACAGCACTGTTGGGAACATAAGTAGTAATGGTTGAGTGGAGAACATAAATTCTGAAGGATGTTAAAGCTTGGACTAGGGAGTAAGCTTGTTTTTCAATAATTTCATACTTAAGTTTTGCATCTCTCATGAATTTACTAAAAAATGATATAGGCTAATCATCGCCATCTTCATTTTTCTGTAAAAGGATAGCAGCTAAAGTGGTTTCAGAGGCAAAGGAAAATATGCTAAAGGGTTCAGAATAATTAGGACTAGCTAAAGTTGGAACTTCAAAGATGGCCTTTTTAATTTGATCAAAATCATATCTAGAAGGTATGGTCCATTTAACTTCATGATTATTTTTAAGCATATCAGTGATATCCTTAACTATTTCAGCATAGTTAGGAATGAATCTCATTAGGAAGGTAATTTTCCAAGAAAAGCTTGCATCTCCTTCTTATTCCTTAGCAATGAAAGTGCTTGCATTGTTGATACTATTTTGGGATCAATCACCACTCCTTCCTTTGAAATGATGTGACCGATAAATTTTCCTTCTTTGATAGAAAACAAAGACTTCTTGGAGTTGAGTGATATCCTGAATTTTCTACACCTATCAAAAACTTTCATCAAGTGTTTTAAATGTTTTTTATTTGAGTTAGAAAGGATAGTAAGGTCATCAAGATATATAACAACAAAATTTTTGGTCTTACACACAGAAGCTAAGTCCATAGTTATTTGAAATGTTTCTCCAACATTTTTTAATCCAAATGGCATCTTGGCATACATAAATGTACCCCAAGGAGTGGTAAAAGCAGTCTTCTCCTTGTCTTTTGGACTCACCATTATCTGGTTGTATCCAGAGAAACCATCAAGCATTGAAAGTGTAACATTCCCAAATAGCTTTCAGCTAGTTGGAATATTAAATTTTGTTTTTTCTTCTTAGTTAGAAGAATAAGAGGGTAGGGAGACCCATAAATATCCTTAGTAGGAATAAAAGCACTCATAATGTGAAAGGGGATCATCAAAGTAGCTGGATAAAGCACCCTTATGTGTGAATATGGGATGAAGCATGTGGATGGGGTCAACTTTGACCAAATCAAAAACGTTGGTATGGAGGGAGTGGATATTCAATGAGAGACAACATAGTTTTGGAGGCAGAGTCTTTGCATGGAAGTAGTGGCTTTAATGAGTGGGGTCCAAGGTGAGGAAGCTCACCAAGCATATAAGGAAGGGAATGGTAGTCATGGAAGGTATTTTTGAGTATTATTTTGTTTATGGTCTGTTATGACTTGTTGCTCTCTTCAGTTTTTCAGCAGAGACTGCAATGTTGTTTAGCACAAGGGTGTTCCCAAGCAAGAATCCCACCTATTAGGGTCCTATAATAATAGGATTCATAATTTTGAATTGAATTTGATTAGTCTTGTAATATGTACATAGTTTTCTTTCTGCAAAATATTTTCCCATATTAGAAAAATAAAAAAGTAAAGAGGGTAAAATTCCTAAAAGAAAAATCAAAGGACTTGAAAGAAAAAAATATCAAAAAGAATATGAAAATGGACCCCAAACAAAAACAGAGAAAAAATAAAACATGAAAGTGATGCAAATCCAAATGCCACTACTATTTACTTTTACTGCAAAATAAATATTGTGTGCAACTTGTTAAAATGCCACAATCCATGAAGGTCAAAATTCTTAATTTTGACCTTTCATGCTTTAAATTTCATGTTGATAGATAAAGAATAAATATCTAGCCAAACAGTTTAATCTTGGCAGATCAGTAGTTAGGTAGAGAATAATAAGGAGCTCAACAGTTTAATCTGAGCCCTTAGAAGAAATAAGGATAGAATTAGTTTGTTTGTTTTTTTAAAGAAAAATGAATAAGGGTTTGCAAGCTCAAATGCACCTATGTAAATGAAGAAAAAATGTTAGGGTAGCTGATGGGTAGGTAGAAGCAATTTTCACAAATATTGATATCAGAAAATTGGTTATTTCATTTACTAAATTCCTTAAAAAATCATTTCCCTTGTAAAAAATATCCCCTCCCCTTCATTTTTCCCTTTTTCCCCATTATCACTCATTTTTCCTTACAAATACCCCTTTTCCTAAGTTAAAACAATTTTTTTTTCCTTTGGAAAAGTAAAAAATACTTTTACAAATTCCCCTTTATTCAAAAATACCCAAAAAACCCAAAAATACTTTAACCCTAAGTCTAAAATGGTTAAAATCTATATGTCGGGACCCACAATGAAGAAATCTACCCCCAATATTAGTTTTACACTATACTAAGTGTATTTGACATTCCGTAATTACATTTCATTATTAACAAATTAACCTAATGTATTAAATCCCTTATAAACCTTTATCCCGTATTAATATAATTCCTATATGTATTACTCCCAACCCATTTTTTTTTTAACCTATGGTTTAATTCTCCACATGTTATATAATCCTGGACCCATTTATTATCCCCGCCTATTATAAAAGCCCACTTACTCGCATCCCATAGGTTAATATATTAAACCCTGCTTATATATACTGGTCCCACTTGCTTTAACCACATGGGTTATATCATAATAAAACCAAACCATTTAATATATCTAACCAATTTCATAGTTTAAACCCTGAGCCCCATGCCTATCTGATCTTGTGACTCCATCGCATCATCCTAGCCATTACATCATCACCCGCCAGATCTAATGACCAACATAGCTTGTCGCGCGTTTCATTACCCGATAGTTATCATACACTCAACCTTGTGAAATACGCAATTTGTGAAGTATCCCTCCTTGCTATGTGGTCGATTCTTATTGGATCGCATCAACACAAACATTACCACTAACCACCTTTCGAGCTCGCGAAAACCACTGAGCGGTTTTACCCCAGCGCCCAAACCACCCGCTCGTTTCAAATGATCGTGCATTAATACAAAACATTGTTTGGTTTTAAATGTATATAACCGCTCATTTTCACCCTTTTCATCCTTTCTGTTACCATTTTCACGCAAACAGAGCTATTTTAGACCGAAAATATTGATACTGATTCCATCTTTAAGCCAAATTGAAACATAAATCCAACCATCTGCCGCTACAATCATTGCAAAATTCATCCAAGCACTATTAAAGACCAGCAGAGCTTCAAAAAGCTTTCTTCAACCCCATAACCCCTCTGCGAAACAAACTATACATTTTTCCCAAGTATTCTTCAAAAGAAAATACCTATTCCTTGATTTAAAGAAGTAATACAGCTAATTGAATCATTTAGGAGCCCTTTTTTCTAATCTAAAGAAAGCCCTGTTACTTCCTAAAGCTTTTTCTGTAAACCTTGGGCATATTTTCATAGATTCTGAGGTCTAAGACTGCTTAAAACCACAGAGATTGAATAAACTGAAGGATTTTAAGACTTTGTACACTTGAAGAAAGCCTTCTTGTCTTCCAGTGCTTTTCACATAGACCCTAGGCATATATTTACAGAAATTTGAAGCTCATAAATTGCCTTTTGTTATAGAAAAACATAGTTTGATCAATTGAGCAAGTGTATACCTTTTCAAACCATAGGATAAACCCCCGTTTCATTCCAAATCCTTTTGCAAACTGTTATAAAATTTCAAAGGTGCTCCTATAGACCTAAAATAGTTGTTTATAAATCAAAAGAGTAATAAATTGATAAATCAAGCAAAGCAATGGCTTCCAAAAAAATTGTACCTATCAATTCTCTACAACCCCCTATTGTAGATGTAGAGCATATTCCATTAGCTTACAGAGACTTCAAGATTACTGACACAGTCACTGAATTTAACCTTCTTGAGTTCCACTATTGGAGCCAAGAAAAATCCATAGATTAGGCTGATGAAGTGTTTATTTTGGAGTCAAATTTTCCAAAATATGTTGTCCCAAAAACCTTCCAATGCCCAGAAGTGATTAGACTCTGTCAATCCTGATATTTCCCTGATCAGAGAGCCATAATAAACAATGAAAAGAAATTCTATTTAACATTACAACTGAGTCAATTTATCAGATGCAACAGATAATGCTCAGGCCTAATAAAATCACTTTATCCATTGAGGCCCTCACTTAGTTATACCTAAATCTAGACTTCCCCAAGAGGTTCCAAATATTCTAGACTTTCATTCCTTCTTCTGTATAAATTCCGAAGATAAATCCTCCATACCCTTCCACAAAATTCTCTGAAAGGACACTTCATATCATCTCCATGTTGTCTTTTATTCTTGACTATTTTACATATGAACATGTTGATGTTGCAGTGCTAGATTTTTTATCTACTTTCACACCTGGTCAGCCTCCTACTACCATTTATAATTTTTCCCAATACCTTGCTGACAATATCCATGAAAAACTGGTAAAAATTCCTTCTAAAGGTGTTTTCAAGTATTCCTCATTCCTATTCCATATGTTTTTATACTTTCAGTCTAAGAAATTTGCTATAAAACTTCAAAAGCTTGATGTGGAAGGAAACCCACAATCAGTCATCTTTTGGACTTCCTTGATAAGGAAAGACTCCAATGAGTTCACTTATACAGATTTTACTGATTTTTTCATTCATCCTATGGTCAATTTGCTGAACAGAAGCAAACAACCCAAAATTAGTGAAGAGATTAAGAAGGTCCTACAGTTTTCAGAGAAATATAGGATAGGTGATTTGGTACTTATACCAAATTCACACTGAGATAAGAGTATATGGATCAAGTCTTGTTCCATATAAACTTCCCAAATACCTCCCTATGAGGTTATTTTCCCTTGAATACATAAGCAAGATTCTTAATTCAGATGCAATTAATTTCTTGGTAGAAAAAAAAAAAAAACACGGTTCAAGTTAAAAAATCAAGTTGGCCCTTTTATCTGTAACAATAGAGATGCAGGTCCAGAGTCTGAAAATTTTTTACAGGAGTTCAAATTCAGTAAAAAAAATTGTGGTATTATGATCCACTTGGAGTTATAATTAAAATGAGAGTTAAATTCAAATTGACTCCCTATGTACATGAAAAGAAACCAGAGATTGAAAATTTCTCCAATCAATTTGAATGGTTGGAGAACACCTTGGTAGAGGCAGAGAAGCAAAGTGATAATAGTCAAACTTTGCAAACTCCAGCCCAAGAAGACAGGAATGCAAAAAGAAACGGAGAGGAAGGATCCTATACTCCAGAGATTACAACTGAAACTAAGTTTAAATTGAGATATAGTAAAAAGCCAAAGTTAAATCCTGCCAATGAAGAAGTAGAAACAATAGAGGTAATTGATATAGAAAGAGCAGTAAAGGACAATGCACCTCCTACAATAATTGAAGAATAACAACAGTTAAAAACTTCAAACACTCATCTTATTCAGAAGCAGAACAGTATTAAAGTTTCTTCATCTAAAAAACCAACAGAAAAGGATATGGATATCAAAGAAAGATACAAAGAAATGAAAGCCAGAAATGAAGAAATTAAAACTGAAATATATGCTCAATATCTGAAACAAACTCCTGGCATCCATAATAGGCTACTTTTAGCCTTTGACTATAAGAATAAAAATATGCAGATGACATTTCTTCAACCCACAGTTCAAACTCCTAAGTCATCTTTTGATTACAAAAAGACATATTTTGAAGTCTTGGCCCAGTATATTCATCCTCTGGACCAAATTGAGTTTCATAAGCAGGCAGGGGAGATGATCTATTCTACAATAACCACCAAGGCCATGAGTGTACAAAATCTACAAAACTCTCTTGCACATATCAGATATCAACTCAAATTGGAAAAAGAATCTTCACAAGAAAAAGACACTAGAATTAAATCCTTGGAAGAACTAGTGAATGAAGTTTGATATGATCCTAAAAATGTCAAAGTTGCAGAGGAATTGATAAAGAAGAAAAATGCAGACATTGTTGCATTAAAGAAGCAACTAAAGTTGCCCCCCTACAAAACATGCTCAAGCAAAGGAAGTATTACAAGATACAAATCAAAAAGATGAGATCATGGATCTCATTCTACAGCTGACTACTCAGATAAAGGAAATGGAGATTGAAATGGAAAAGTTGATCCAGGAGAAAGAAGCCATTAAAGAACTAGTCCCAGTCAATGTCATTCCTGTAGTTACTACTGTTGTACCTTCCACACTAGAAAAATCACCGGAACCTACAATCCCCATGACAATAGCATTACCTGTCACTTCATCAACAACTTCAGCAACAGAATCTTCAAAAACAGCAGCACATCATACAAATGAAGCAAGCAAGTTAGTAAAAGTTATGCAAGACATATCTATTCAGACTAATGAGATAAAAAAACTTAAATAACATCTTAAAATTCTTGAAGATGAAAAGAAACTTGTTAATATAATGCATACGAATGAAGAACAAAGAGCAAACAGATTGAATGAACAGTTAAAAAAATTAGAAAAAGATCTAACATTGAAAGAACCCATGGCTCAAATCAGACAACAGTTATGGGCCAATATCATTGAAGCAGTCAATGATATTTGGCCATCAATATAGGTCATTTATGAACAGAAATACCTAGTCAAATAAAAAAGAGAGACTATCCAAAAAATAAAAGAAGAAGTTGGAAAGAAGCTTGAAGAAGCTCTTGAGATCATAAAATTTCTAAATTCTAAGAATGGGAAAGGGCTAGAAGAAATTGGTATTAATGACAAAACAGAAACCATCCTAGAATTTAGGAAGGTAACTTCTAAAAAGAATTTTATGATACAGTTAGAAGAGAAATTCCAAAACATGGAGGTTGTTATTACAAGGTTTATGAATAAATTTGATGTCTTAAGGCAGAAATGCCTTCTAAATCCATTAGCTATTCATGACAAACTAATGAAGTAGGATGACTATGACAAGAAAATGAGAGAAATTTCCAAGGATCAGATTAATATGCCTACCTCACATGGTATTCCAACATGGAAGGTAATCTACAAGAATTTGGATAATTTGTTTTACCTACAGCATGAGGTAAAACAAATATTTATCAACAAGCCCACATTCTCAAATTATACTCAAGTTGATGATATTTTCATAAAGATGATGAAGATAAAACTGCCAGAGGCAGAAATTTGGGAAAAATTGACTGATTTATTGTGATAACGGATCGTAGTAAGCACAAAGTATTAAATACAAAACAGATTATGTTGTTTCCACATTTACAGTCACAGTTTTGCAGTTAAAAACAGTGAAAGAGTATTAGATGAAAGAGTATCAGGTGAAACAGTATCAGTTCAAAGTCAAGGTTTAAAGTCAAATCAAGAATTACACATCAGAGATAAAGTTGTCGGTGTAAAGGACACTTCACTGTCCAGCTACAACCTTCGTTGAACAACAAAGAGAGAAAGTAGTAACAAAATGAATACAACAAACAATAATTTCAATAAAAATAGGGACAACTAGCATTAGTTAGAAAGTTTTCACTATCTTCTTGCATGAAGATATTTCTTTTCCATGAATAATTCCTACATTTGTTTTAGGATATTTTGTAAAGAGTTTTTGTATAAATACTTCTCATTTAGAAGTATTGAGGGTGGATGAATTGTTGAACATTTCTATAGTTGTACTATTCTGAACATAAGGGTGATTGTACCAATTTCAAGTCAGCAGACTGGATTAAAGAAGTAAAGCATCATATTACAGGATTCATGTGTTGGGCCACTACAGTGAAGTATTTTCACTTGTTTATTTGTCAATCTCTTATGTTTTTAATGAATACTTGTATGTTGTTCTAAATCTAAATTATAAATCAGGAATTGTTATTTCAGAATATGTTAAAAGCACTATGTCTTGAATTGTTTATCATTTACATGTTTTCCATTGATATCTAGATTAGTGAACCCTTAATTGCTCCCTAGTTTTGATTGAACTCTGCCTTTTCACTCATAATCCGGATTTAAGAACCCTTAATTTCTCTTTTACCCCGATTGAAACCATTTTCACCATCTGCCTCGAAGATCTGAAGTAACTTAGTTATCTTGCCATGTAAACATTTCCCTTTAGAACTTGATCCTGATCTGACTGCTTGACACATTGACTCCATTAGCCTAATGGAATACATACCTACATCTATCCATCTGAGTAAGTGATTTCACCACCAAATCAAATCAAAATCCAAAACCAATTTACCCTACATAACTAGCCTAAAATCAATTAAAATCAACAAAGATAAATCATGTAGAGAGAGCCCTCTATGAGCATTAGGAAGGCTAGATCCTAAGGCTTAAAAGTAGGTTTGTGGTTACCTCTAATATTCTTTAAACAAAATTAAAATATCTCACAACTTTTCGAGAATTATTGGAGTGATAACATATTGGCGACCATACTAGGGAAATAACCAATCCTTAGTTTTAAAAATATATCTTAAAGGAAATAGTTTTACTTATCTTTTCACCTTAATATTGTTTTAAAGAGTTGTGAGTATCTTTTCATAAAAAACTGTAATTCTGGCTTCCAGGAGAGTCTACTATACCAGGTCCAATCCAGATCCATAATCTGTTGTCATAGTAGATAATCCTGAAAATATTGTAAAGAAAAACAAAAAAGTACAGAGTTTAGGTAATAAAAAATCATTGATCAAAGCTAATTCTCTTCCAAATAAACTATCAAGTTTACAATACATTAAATTTGATCTAGATTTTGAACAAAATTTATTTAGAACTAAATCAAAAAGTGACATACATAATAGTGTAATAGATCCTGATTTCATTTCATTCATTGAAAGTAAAAAGGAAACTGCTTCACTAGATTCAGATGAAAAATTCTTAGAAGTTTATGATAAACTTGATGCTATAACTGCAACTTTGATTAAAGAAATTGATGAAGCTTATTTACAAAATTCAATTGAATTGACTGCTTTATCTGCCTATACCCCTAAGCCTTCTACCAGTCATTTAGATACCACTCTTTTGGAATATGTAGGTTCATCCTTATTTACTACCACTTCATCCATTATTTCCACCACACTTCATTCCACAGATTCATTTTTTCCCAAGCTTCCACTTCAACATAGAATTTTATTTCCATCTCCCACCACCTCAAGTTCATCCCCTAGCATTTCTACTCCTTTTTCTAGTACCTCATTCTCATTTCCAAGCACCTATTTTAGCATCCCAACTTCATATTTTAGTATCTCAACCACATTTTCAAGTACATCTTCCAATATCCCAATCTCATCTACAAGTGCTTTAACCACATCTGCAAGTACTTCAAGTTCTTCACCGAGTACTTCAAACTTACCTCCTAGTCAAGCTAGAATCCAAGCCATGGCTGCCAGATATGCCCCATTGGTCCTACAAGCCCCTATAAATTCCATGCCCCAAGATTATCAAAGAAAAATCCCTTAATTTGATGGAACCACTCACTACACTACACAAAAACATGTTAATAAAATGACAAACTACTTTGAATTGCATGAATTAGATGATGTTGATGTTCGAATGAGAATTTTCGCTCAAACTTTAGCTGGTGATATCAAAAAGTGGTTTAAAGGTTTACCTGCTGGTAGTATAGCTAATTTAGCTGTTTTCCGTAGAATGTTTCTTAATAGATGGGAGGAAAAGAAGAATCCATTACAAATTTTTTCTGAATTTGAAAATATAAAAAGAGCACCAAATGAAACAGTTCAAGACTATTGTACAAGATATAATAGTATTTACAATGCAATCCCTGCTAATCTTAAACCTCTTCCAGACTCTGCCCTTATCAAATTTCGTGATGGATTTGATACATATATGTCTTACCAACTAAGAGAGAGGAATCCTGAAACCTTAGAGCAGATGCAAAGTAATGTTGTAAGTGTAGAAGCAAACCTATTAGCCAATAAAGATAGATTGAGAAATGAAAGGATAGTGACAATAAAAGAGGAAACATCAACCTCAGATCTGAAAATAGATAGCTTAGAAAAAATATTAGAAAGAATGATGGATAGCTTAGACAATATGGAAAGGAATCCACAGTGGGATAACCAACAACAAGAACATCAAATTAGAAATCCCAATTTCAGGAAAAACACCAACACTGGTAAATCTAGAGAATCAGCACCTGACCAAACAATAAGACCACCTTTCCAAGAGAACTATGCTGAAAGTTCTCACCAAAACGAAAATAATGAAGACACTCAGATAAATCTAATGGGCATTAATGATGTTAACACCATTTTTCTTACACAACAATAATAGGAGTTATATGAATTACAACAACTACAATTAGATTCTCGTGAGTCTTTTGATTACAAGCAAGGTTATGAGTTTGCAATTAATGAAGTTCATAGGAAATATAACCTTAGGAGCAAAAATAATGTAGAGCCCTCTACTAAGAAATCTGCCCAAACTCAAACAAAGAAAATGGTAGGGGCTCCTACTACTAAAGTTCTACAAATTATTCCTAGGGAAACCCAACAAAAATCTATCCAACTCCGAAGAATTAAAATCCTAACCAGAAAATTTCAAGTCCCAAAATTTCACCTAGTCCTAAAATTGTTGACATAACAGATATTGTTGTTCAAACATCATCAGATCCTCAAAAATATGCTTTTTCTAAGACAACAAATTTTGTTAAAACAACAATTTCAGATCCAATAACATTTGTTGTTGATGCAAAATTAACAGATCCTAAAATAGCTGTTGAGACCTCAAAATCTGCCAAAACTTCCATTGCATCCCAAATTGTTCCTGAAATGAAAATTAAAAGAAGTAAAACAATGGAAATACAAACATAAAATGAAAAACCACTGTAGAAAAAGAAGATAAACCCAACCAAACTACATTTACAAAAGAAGAAGTAATTTAGTTAGGAAAATCACAAGCACCATTCAACATCCAAGATGAAATTTCCAAACTGAAGATACCAATTCCTTTAACTGAATTGGTAAAACATGACCTATAAAAATCACATATCACTAAAAATTTAAACATGAATGATGGAGAAGACTGTAAATTTGAGTGATGATCAACCAAAACTAATATTTGGTCCTGAAGTTAATGGAAAACACCAAGAGGGAGGAGTTCCTCCTTTCTATATTAGCTTAATTGTTCATGATTAGATTTTACATAATGCCATGCTAGATTCAGGTGCATCACACAATTTTATGCCAAAAGAAATCATGGAAACCTTGAATTTAGACATTAGTAGACCTTATAAATATCTCTTCTCATTTGATTCCAGAATAGTGAAATGTCTAGGATTAAGCAAAGATTTATGTGTTACTTTAGTTCAATACCCTGGAAAAAGCATAGTCATGGATATTGTAGTAGCTGAAATCCCTCCTAAATATGGAATGTTGTTATCTCGCTCATAGGGAGCTACACTGTAGGGATCTCTACAACTAGATATATCTTATGCAACAATATCAGTTTTTGGCCAACCCATGAAGCTCTACAGAGAGACATTAATGAAGTACATGGTTAGTAGTGTAGAAAGACCTCGAAACTATCCCATTTACTTTACACCTAATGATATGGACTCCTTCATTTTATGTAATTCTAATTCTGGTATAGAGAACAACACTGAACTAAAACAAAAAAAAGAAAGCACCAGACAGTGACAACATTTTTCATGAATCAATGTGGCACCTAGATCTTGATGGACTAGTCAACAAATTAGGAGCAGGAGCAGGAGTTTCGATACACAACATGGAAAAAAATCATGCAGAAGGTCATGCCTTTAGATTAAATATCAAATGTACAAACAACATGGCTGAATATGAAGCTTTGATTTTGAGACTGCAGATTGTTAGAAATTTAGGAGCCAAAAGAGTGTCAAACATGGGTGACTCTGAGTTAATTGTGAAACAGATTAGAGGAGAATATTCTGTATATACTCCAAGATTAAGTAAATATAGAGAAACGGTTTTAGATCTGATTAGTGAACTGCTTGAATGTGATTTTGTTGCAGTTCCTAGAAAACAGAACATGCAGGCACACAATCTAGCAACTTTTTCTAGTACCTGTAATTTTCCTTTTCAACCAAATCATAAATATATAACATAAGTTAAACACGGACCTACAATACCAGACAATCTAAAATATTGGCAGATATTCTCACAAGATGAACAGATTTATCATTTCATGAATGTTGAAGGAGAATTTCAGAATTGTACCATAAACACAAATTGTACAGTAGATCAAACCATAGATAGGGAGACTGATATAAATGTTGTACATGTAAATAATTTAGATTTCACTAAACCCACTAAATTTACTCAAGTAGAAATAGATAAGTTGGAGAAGGTGGAGATTTAAGAATTAGCAGATAATGATTCTGACATTTTAAACCTTACCAACAACTTTTTACCTAAGGGATTAGCCCCTTTAGAAGATCTTTTTTATCCAAATGGTGTTGCAAGAAAACCAAAGATGGAACCATTAAGATCTGACATAGAAGAATGAAATATAGGAACAGAACTAAAGCCTAAGATCATAAAACTTTCAAAAGCCTTACCTCAAGAAGAAAAAGTGAAACACATAGCTTTGTTTAAGGAATTCCAGGATGTATTTGCATGGAGTTATGAGGACTTAAAATCTTATGACACTAGCATAATACAACACAAAATACCTATAAAAGAAGATTAAAAAACCTTTCAAACAGAAGCTTAGAAGAATCAATCCAGTTTTAATGCCTTTAATTGAAAAAGAGGTTAAGAGAATGTATGAAGCCCAGATAATTGCACCAATCAGATATTCTGATTGTGTTTCAAACCTAGTTCCCACTAGGAAAAAGACAGGGGATATCAGACTGTGTGTTGATTTCTAAAATTTAAATAAAGTTTCCTTAAAAGATAACTACCCTCTTCCCAAGATGGATCACATTTTACAGAGGGTGGTGGGTTCTTCCAGGATTTCATTGCTTAATGGATTCTCTGGATATAAATAGATTTTAGTTCAACCAGAAGACCAACCAAAGACTATTTTTACTACTCTTGGGGTACTTTCATGTATGTGAAAATTCCTTTTGGATTAGTGAATGCAGGAGCCACTTTTCAAAGAGCTATGGATATAGCTTTTGCTAAAGAAATGCATGATTTTCTTGTGATATATCTAGATGATATCACTGTATTTTCAAAAATTGATAATGAACATCTAGATCACCTAAGACAAGTGTTTATCAAATGCGGGAAATTTTGTATTTCTTTAAATCCTAAGAAGACTCTATTTTTCCTTGAAGAAGGAAAATTTTTAGGACATATCATATCTAAAGAGGGAATCAGGATAGATCCAGCTAGAATAGAGGCCATTCTGAACATAAGTCATCCTAGGAATATTAAAGAATTGCAGACTTTCTTAGGTAAAATCAATTTTCTTAGAAGATTCATTTCAAACTTAGCAGAAATAATTAGAGAACTCAATAACATGTTGAAAAAAGACTTAGTACTTAAATGGACATTGGAGGCCAAAAAATCATTTGAATCAATCAAACAAGCCTTGACAAAAATCCAGTCCTAATAAGTCTTGATTTCAAAAAATATTTCATTATTTTTTCCTTTGCTTCAGAATATACTATTATTGCAGTCTTACTGCAAAAGAATGATTAGGGATATGAACAAACCATTTATTTTTTTAGCAAATCACTTAGAGATGCTACTCTGAAATATAACATAATGGCAAAGTAGGCACTAGCTTTAGTGAAAGCCATCAAAGACTTTAGAGTGTACATATTATATTCACATATCATTGTTTATGTTCCAAATTCAGTTGTGAAGGAAATTCTAACTCAGAATGGGCCTGATGGTAAAAGAGGCAAATGGATTGCCACCATTTTGGAATATCACATAGAAATTAAGCCCACCAAATTCATTAAAGGTCAAGTTTTAGCCAAACTCATGGTTGAATCAAATTGTAATGCTTTAGATATAAATTTTATTGCCCAATTAGATGATCAGGAAGATACGGCGACTCCAGAGAGCAGTGAAGCCTTTTCAGACTCACCATGGTATGCAGGTATCATATTTTTATTACTAAATTTACAAGCTCCTCCTAGATTATCAAGAGCTAAAGCTAGATTTTTAAAATTAAAGGCAATGAAATTTTGTATCTTAGATAATGCACTATTTTGGAAAGATCATGGTGTCATTTTATTGAATTGTTTTCTTAAAGATGAAGCTGATAAAGTTATGGAAGAGTTTCATGTAGGTGACTGTGGAGGACACCTTTACTGGAAGACAATTGCAGATAAAATCTTGAGAGCTGTTTTTTACTGGCCTACACCATTTGCAAATGTGAAAAAGTATATGACCTCCTGTCATAAGTGCCAAATATTTGAAGGGAAGAAAAAGCTACTACCTTTACCCCTTAAACCCATCTCCACAGACATGCCTTTTCAGTAATGGGGTCTTGACTTCATTGGTGAAATCCACCCTCCCTCATCAGCCCAACACAAGTGGATTTTGACAGCCACAAACTATTTCACCAAGTGGATAGAAGCCGGTCCTTCTAGGCAAGCCACTGATACTGTCATAATCTCATTTTTAGAAAAAAACATATTTTCAACATTTGGATGCCCCAAAAAGCTCATTACTGATAATGCAACTACTTTCAAGTCTAAAAATATGATTGAGTTCTATAATAAATACCAAATTACCCTTGGCCATTCCACTGCTTATTACCCTCAAGGTAATGGTCTTGTTGAATCCTCCAATAAAAGCCTTATGAATATCATCAAGAAACTACTAGAAGACAATAAGAAAACCTGGAACAAAAGGTTAGTAAATGCATTATGGGCAGATAAACTTACCACAAATAATTCCATTGGTACATCCCCTTATCAGCTTGTTTATGGGATGGATGTTGTTTTCCCATCCTCTTTAGGGGTACCAGTAATGAAGATAATCCAAGAAATGCAGGTTGAAACCAATGATATTCAAAGAATGATAAATCAAAACATACACTTGCAGCAAACCAGGGAATATGTCTATCTAAAGTCTCAAGTTGTTCAAGAAAAGATTAAAAATATATTTGACAAGAAGACTAAGGAAGATGATTTTTATATAGGTGAAAATTTTCTTAAGTGGGATTCCAGGAGAGAAGAGAAAAGTAAACATGGGAAATTTGATTTCTTATTGAAAGGCCCTTATGTCATTTATGGTTACAGAGGTAACAATGCATTCTTTTTGAAGGAGTTGGATGGATCAGATCTACCAAGAGGACCTATCAATGGTATAATTCTAAAGCATTACTATTCCCCAGAAAAACAGTAGTTCACTTTGTTTACTTTACTCATTGTACATAACATTGCAGATTTTAGATTGGATTGGATGTTTTTCTAGAAAATTTGAAGCCCGGAGAGAATGCACTAAGCTTTGAAAGAAAAAATATCACAATTATGAATAATGCAGAGCACAGAAACCAGCACAGTCAAAATTCAAAGGCTACTAGTCTCAAAGTTCTTGACATTTCATTAGAAACCCCAAGTGGAGCCACTGTTAGGGTCCTATAATAATAGGATTCATAATTTTGAATTTAATTTGATTAGTCTTGTAATATGTACATATTTTGCTTTCTACAAATTTTTTTCCCATATTAGAAAAATAAAAAATGTAAAGAGGGTAAAAGTCCTAAAAGAAAAATCAAAGGACTCGAAAGAAAAAATATCAAAAAGAATATGAAAATGGACCCCAAACAAAAAGAGATAAAAAATAAAACATGAAAGTGATGCAAATCCAAATGCCACTACTATTTAATTTTAATGAAAAATAAATATTGTGTGTAACTTGTTAAAATGCCACAATCCATGAAGGTCAAAGTGCTTAATCTTGACCTTTCATGCTTTAAATTTCATGTTGATAGATAGAGAATAAAGATCTAGCCAAACAGTTTAATCTTGGCAGATCAGTATTTAGGTAGAGAATAATAAGGAGCTCAATAGTTTAATCTAAGCCCTTGGAAGAAATAAGGATAGAATCAGTTAGTTTTATGTTTTAAAGAAAAATGAATAAGGTTTGCAAGCTCAAATGCACCCATGTAAATGAAGAAAAAATGTTAGGGTAGCAGACGGGTAAGCAAAAGCAGTTTTCACAAGCATGGATATTAGAAAATTGGTTTTTTCATTTACTAACTTCCTTACAAAATCATTTCCCTTGTAAAAAATACCCCCTCCCCTTCATTTTTCCCTTTTTCCCCATTATCAGTCATTTTTCCTTGCAAATACCCCTTTTCCTAAGTTAAAACACATTTTTTTCCTTTGGAAAGGTAAAAAATACTTTTACTAATTCCCCTTTATTCAAAAATACCCAAAAAATCCAAAAATACTTTAACCCTAAGTCTAAAGTGGTTAAAATCTATATGTCGGGACCCACAATGAAGAAATCTACCCCCAATATTAATTTTACACTATACTTATTTTATTTGACATTCAACAATTACATTGCATTATTAACAAATTAACCTAATGTATTAAATCCCTTATAAAGCTTTATCATGTATTTATATAATTCCTATATGTATTATTCCCAACTCATATTTTTATTTTAACCTATGGTTTAATTCTCCACATGTTATATAATCCTGGACCCATTTATTATCCCCGCCTATTATAAAAGCCCATTTACCCGCATCCCATAAGTTAATATATTAATCTCGCTTATATATACTAGTCCCACTTGCTTTAACCACATTGGTTATATCATAATAAAACCTGACCATTTAATATATCTAACCAATTGCATATTTTTAACCCCTGGCCCCACGCCTATCTAATCTCGTAACTCCATCGCATCATCATAGCCGTTAGATCATCACCCTCCAGATCCAATGACCAGCATAACTTATCACGCATTTCATTGCCAGATAGTTAGCATACACTCAACCTTACAAAATACACAGTTTGCGGAGTATCCCTCCTCGCTACGTGGCCGATTCTTATTAGATTGCATCAACACAAACATTACCACTAACCACCTTTCTATCTCACGAAAACCACTGAGCAGTTTTCCCCCGGCGCCCAAACCACCCACCCGTTTAAAATGACCGCACATTAATACAAAACATTGTTTTGTTTAAAATGTATATAACCACCCATTTTCACCCTTTTCATCCTTTATTTTACCATTTTCACTGAGACAGAGCTATTTTAGACCAAAAATATTGCTACCGACTCCATATTTATGCCAAATTGAAACAGAAATCCAACCATCTGCCGCTACAATAATTACAGAAGTCATCCAAACGCTATTAAAGACTAGCAGAGAAAAGACATATTCGTTGATCTAAAGAAGAAATACAACTAATTGAATCATTTAGGAGCCCTTTTTTCTAATCTAAAGAAAGCCCTGTTACTTCCTAAAAAAAATTCTATAAATCTTGGGCATATTTTCACAGCTTCTGAGGTCTAAAGATACTTAAAATCACAGAGATCGAATAAACTAAAGAATTTTAAGCCTCTGTACACTTGAAGAAAGCCTTTTTGTCTTCTATCCCTTTTCACATAGACCCTAGGCATCTATTTAGAGAACTTTGAAGCTTAGAAATTGCCTTTTGTTACATAAAAACATAGTTTGATCAATTGAGCAAGTGTATACCTTTGCAGACCATAGGATAAACCCATGTTTCATTCCAAATCCTTCTGCAAACTGTTATAAAATTTCAAAGGTGCTCCTACAGACCTAAAACAGTTGTTTATAAATCAAAAAAGTAATAAATTGATAAATCAAGCAAAGCAATGGCTTCCAAAAACATTGTACCTATCAATTCTCTACAACCCCCTGTTGTAGATATAGAGCATATTCCATTAGCTGACATAGACTTCAAGAGTACTGACATAATCACAGAATTCAACCTTCTTGAGCTCTACTACTAGAGCCAAGAAAAAACCATAGATCAGGCTGATGAAGTGTTTATTTGGGAGTCAAATTTGCCAAAATATGTTGTCCCACAGACCTTCCAATTCCAAAAAGTGATTAAACTTTGTCAGTGTTGTTATTTCCCTGATCATAGAGCCATAATAAACCTTGAAAAAGAAATTCTATTACAGCTGAGTCAATTATTCAGATGTTTCATATACAGCCCAGGCCTGATGAAATCCCTTTATCCATTGAGGCCCTCACTCAGCTATACCTAAATCTGGACTTCCCCAAAAGGTTTCAGATATTCCAAACTTTCATGCCTTCTTGTAACAAATTCTGAATAAATCCTCCATGCCTTACATTCAGGTAATTTATCACTGTCCCTGCAATCCAATCCCGCACATTGGAGGGTTCATTTTGTGACCTGTGAGCAGTGGCATGGCTTGAAACCACTTTCATGACATCACTCTGAACAAGAGCTTTCATTGCCCTAAAGACATCTCCTTGTGAAAAACCCTAAAAATGGCCCTTTTAGCATTGGTGCGAGAAAGAGCGATTCAAATACACGCGTGATGAGGAAAAATATTCAAGAGGCCGCGCCGGTTAGCGCTATCCCACTAACCATCGCACTCACGCCGGCCAATTTAAAGGTTTTAAAAAATAAATGAGCGGAAGTTCGTCCCCTAGCCCCGATCCAGAGGCTGCTATCTATCTTGAGTTGGGAGGTTTGGCTATGGATTTCCATAGAGAGGAAGTGGTTTGCCACCTCTCATGGAAGCTTCCTTGATGATAGGGAAAATCCCATGATTATAGGGATCCCAACTCCCCTTCCTCCATCTATAAAAGCTTGCCCATCTCCATTGCAAGCTAGTCTTCAAGTTCCCAAATTCCCAAGATCCTTATGCTGCAAGAGCCTCCATAATTCCCTTAAGGCCAAATCCAAGCAAGGAGACTATTGTCAAGATCCGAAGAGAGAGGTTTGTCCCATCCTTGACAGGCTTTTCGAGACGTGTTCTGTTGGCGACCAACCAACCAGAATTCAACGTCGAACTTGATTATGTTTCTTCAATTAGGTATTAATGAGCGACTGTGGTTATGGTTTATCTTGTTGTTGTTTATGATGGTGAGTTATGTCCTTTAAAGTGACATATAGTTTTCATCTCTTTGGATTTTTACGCTTGCATTTTTTTGTTTCTGCATGTGCGAGTGTCCTATCCTGCACAGAGATCGTGGGGATGTGATCGTGACTGAGAGCAGGACGCCACCTCTAGTACAAACACTTGATGTTGGATTCCGGAGTAAGCCTTCATAAATTAGTCGGTTGTTGCAATTAGGAAACGTCACTATAGTGACGATTGTTTTTTGTAGACCGATGCACGGGCTAGTAGGGATTGCCTCTTAATAAAATGGGGGATTTACCTCACAACAAATTGGCGACTCCACTGGGGATCGTTAGCTTGTTGTCGTTCGTTTTATGAGCTATAGACGGAGCCTGAAGTTGGCCAGATAGCCTTCGAAACGCTTTTGCTCTGCAATTGCGAAGTAGATCAAAGCTGCTTCAGTCAATCTCCGGTTTAGTTTGTAAACTGAACCCTTTGAGCATTGTCTTGTCTTTTCGGTTGATTCTTGATCCTCCTTGCTTGATCAGCTCTTTTGGGCTGGTTCTTTTTGTGAATTTGGGTCTTTGATAGCTTGAACATCACTGGTCTGATCTTAGATTGCTTATTTTTTATTTTGGCATAGCAAACTTGACTGGCGCGCTTTTTAGCATGACAGTCGCGCCAATTGGCGCTAGTTGTCCATTTATTACCCGCGCCAATCTTGATATGGTGCTATTTTCAGCCTGACAGTCGCGCCAGTGCTGGGGACTGCTGGGGTTTGCTCTTTTTTGAGCTTTCTGAGCTTGATCTGTGTGTTTAGCTTTGCCTCGCTTTGAGCCTAGATTACATGGTTCATTTGAGTCTTGGAGATTTTGCTGGAAGTGGTGAGTCTGGTCTTGGTTGGGAGAAATTCTTTGTTTTTTCATTTTCAGGCATTGGCGCTTGTTGTCAGTTAGCAACCCACGCCAATTAGCCATTGGTGCTAGTTGTCAATGTGCAAGTCGCGCCAGTTGGTGCTAGTTGTCAATGTACAAGTCGAGCCAATTTCAGGGTGTGTGAAAATTGAGATTTTTTCCCTAAATCCTTCACCAGTGTGTCTTTCCCTTCCAGTCTTTTCACTGTATGAGCATAGATTACATTGCTCATTGTTTGAAATGTCTTCTTTCCATGATTGCTTGATGTAAAAGGGAATGAATGCCTTGTTTTGATCTCTTTCTTTGGAAGTCCTCTTTGTGTTTGACCTCATATGTCTTGTCGTCTTTTGAGGGATTTCGTGACAAAGTGTTTGAAACAACGATTGCATTCTTAGTGTTTGTTTACATCTCTTTTGCATTCATCCTTCATTAAGGAGATTTGCGTTCTTTTAGTTTTCATCTCATAGTTTGTTTTTCGTTAAAATGCATTAGATCACATTGCATTGAAAATTATTTTTTGAGATCCATCATTGAACTTAGATTACATTGTTTAATGATTGAAAAATAGAAATCACTTTGATTGCATTCTCTTTTATTAAAAACATGCATTAAGTAGATTCTCATTTCATTGAAAAATGCATTGAGTGCATTCTTATAATTTGAAAAGGAAAAAGGAAATTGTGCATAGATTACAATTGCATAGTTTTCGGAAAAGAGGATTTTGCATAGATTACATTGCATTATTCGCATCGTTGAATGTTTGAAATTACTTTTGGATAGTGAAAGTCATCTAGTTTGGAAAAAGTTTCATTTTCAGTGTTGTTGTTTGTTGCATCATTGTTTGAAGCTCTTCCCTTAACTAGATAGCATTCATCGAATTGAAAAGTTTTCTTTTCTCATATAGCTGCATATAGGAGATTGTCATATGACACTCGCTAGGGCCTGAAAACTGAAACGTAATTGAAGATAAACATTAAAATTTATTCAATTTACACTAAGGCAGCATTGAAACATTAACGAAATATTTAGTGGTCTAGGCTAGAGACGTGTTCCGGCGTCTTTAAACCTAGTAGTTGTCGTTCGCCTCTTGGCTTTAGACAGCGCTAGTACGGACTTGTGCTCCCTGTACCGTCGAGTATATAAAGGGAGACCCCACTAGGTTTCTATCCTTTATCCATAGGAAGCCGAGTCTGCCGCCCTATACCCGTGATACACCGGACACAGCATTCGGGGAGATTGCATGCACGTACGTTAAGTCCTTGGTTGATTTCTCTTTCATTTTGAAACCAAGGTGTATATTGCAGTTCACGGTTATTTGGTACACCCTTTGCCTAGTATTCCTGAGTAGTCATTTGATCTTTTCTGACTCTTTAAATTTGAAAGGATCACCAAGCGCTTGTCCTTTCACGCTTGTTTCAAAACTAAAAGAGATAGAGTCACCTTTCATCCGTTTCTCGACTCTTAAAACATGAAACGGTGAAGTTTCTAAGTTTCAATGTGGTAAAATAAATCACCTGCGATCACATGCCCTTTTAGAATTTGCTTGTTGACCGTTTGATTGTGTGCCTTGGTTTTTAGCCCGTGTGCGGTTTTGAGTTGTTGATGGCAAATTTTCCGGAGTTCACCAACCAAGGAGTCCCCTCCGAAGGGAATCCTAGTCCTTTTCCTCCCTTTGGAAATGTTGGTGCTCCTTATATGGAAACATTGTCCCTTCCTGGGTTAACTATTGGGTTGCCTATTTGGTTGTTCTCAACCTCTGTGGTCCCGAATGTCCCGGCTACTGTTCAATCAGTTCCTTCACCTGAAAAACATCATGTTGATTCTAACTGCTA